>JAABNX020000017.1:8535400-8553264 GCA_015163995.2 Mormyrus lacerda | reverse complement strand
CCCCCCCCCCCCCCCGTATGCAAGGAGGACCAGTGACACTAATGCAATCTCTGTGTAATTCCTGACCTTTTACTGAATGTGCTGTAAAACCACACTACAGGGACTGAGATGGTATTAGCAAATGTATTAGCACTAGCTGAAGAGCAACTTTCAAGCGATATGATCTGTTTTTTTTTCCTTTTTTTTCAGAGGGCTTTGATTATGGCATGAACTAACATCAGGTGTGTGTAAACAAGAGTGTCACGAAAAACCAGCATATGTAATGTTTACCAAAAAAAAAGTAAAAAGTAGAAAAAAAAAGAAAAAACAATAATTAAAAAAATTTAGAAATTGATTTAAGCAGTGCCTGTTCAAGCTCACAGTCTCAGTGGAGTTCAGTTGTAAATAAAATTCTTGTTAGATATTTTGTCAGCAAACAAACAATGTGAGGGGCACCTCTTTTCTGGTCTGTTCTCCTTTTGTGTTTGGTTTGGAATGTGTCCTCAACAGAACGTTTGTGCTTCATTTAATTTTTTTGTTAGCTGGGATGAAGGGCCCCTGTCTCTTGATTTGTCTATGAGGAATTAAAAAGTGGTAGGGCAGTGTGTTTCTTTAGATTGTCAGTGCTACACTTAGTACAACCGTAGGTGACAAGTTGTCAATTAAAAAAATAAATAAATAAAAAAAAGCTTGCTAGCTAAACAGCAGGGTTGATCCATTCTGGGTCTTGTGGCACTTTTACACCTTCTGCGAATACGACAACAATAAAACTGGTGAATTAAAAATAAAACAACAACAACCAACAAAAAAGCTACATTGATAAAAATATAAAAAAAAAATAATAATAAGCTGTTGTAGTAACAGTAGTAACACTGCAGGTATGTGCACAGTTTGTAGGTACCTGAATGTAATTTTTAGAGGAATTTATACTCTTTGTTTCTTATATTTTGCAGTTTAGGAAACCCAGGTGTCCTTTGAGTAGCTATTGGAACAGAGAGACTGTTTTTCCAGTTTTCATTTTGTTTGAATGGTTTTAGATTTTCTTGGCTAAAAGCTGCATTTGGTGCAGGGGCTAAAATTGCCACAAGATTAAAAATCAGTGTAAATAAAGCTTGACTTATTGTGATTGTTACTGTTATATCCAGCCTATTCTGCTAGCAGCTGCTCTTGATGCAGTCAATTACTGGAAGTGGACATATTTCCTATGCAAAACTGTTTAAACAATAAAATGAGCTATGCTACAAAATGCCGGCGCTCGTCTCCTCCGTCTTCCCTTGCCGTTCCATGTCAGTGTCATTCTCTCTGTTACCCACCTTTACGTATAATATCATGACGTAAGCATAATGGACCAATAGCAAAGCGGCCATTCACCAAAATTATTTGAATACTGTGGCCTGAAGCGTAATTTCTCCCGCAGAGGAAACATCAATTTGTCATGACGCATTCATAAATCTGTCATTGCGTAATGCTCAGTCAATCCACCTAAATCCTGTATTACCTGGCACAGAAATCTTGCAGACTGTAAACTTCATACACGGAAGGTTTATTGTCATACACATACAGTACTGATAATGCTGTGTGCAACATGTTTTTTTTTTTTTTAAATATGTAAATATTTCACTTGTTAGAAATGATTTATCTCCACACAACTATGAAAAATGTGCTCTTAAAATTTTATTAAGGTAAATGTAATTTAAAATGGTTCAGTCCTTTAAAAGGAGCCTTTGGCTAACAGCCCAGATGCTTTTTCGAACAAGGCCTCCGCTTAACCCAACCTACCCAGGGCTCTAACCTAAAAGTTACTGATTCAAATCCCATGGGAGTCCCTGGTGTTTATTTTATTTTAGATTACACTTCATCTGAATTTCTTCCGCAAAAATAACCAGCCACATATGTAAAATTCTGAACATAACAAGCATACCTATACATGTTTCTCATTTGTTATGAACTACAATGTTTAACCATACAAAATTGTGAATGTAATTTGTGTGACCATGTGTCACTTAAGATGGGAGAAGGTGCCTCATGTTTTCTTGCTCCCTTCTAAGCAGCTGGCATTTTCTTTCTAGGCCTTTCCTGAAATTTGACACAATAGAAAGAGAAAACTGGTGTCTGCGATGGAAATCAAGTACGTCTGACCTGAATCCCTTGTCCCCATCTGAAATACTGGCAAAGTCATGCGGCGTGAGCTGAATAGGGAAGGAAACCAGAAGAGTTACTCCTGAATTTGGACTGAAATGCTTCATATGCATAAAGATTTTTTTTTTGCACATTCCATCTTGCTCTGTTTGAGACACACACAGAGCTGGAAGCAAAGCTTGGAATCAGAGCACGGGGTCAGCCGTCTAAACGGCACCCCCTGGGAACCTTGACTGTTCTGCCAAGCTCGAGATTCGAACCAATGACCTTCCGATCACAGGCACAGAGGCCTGACTTTCTGAGTCACACGCCGACGAGGCCGCGTTCTTCACTACTTTCCACCACTTTAGTAGCAAGAGAACTGACATCAAAGCACTTTCACTCAATTATGGCTGTGCCCATTGCCAGCGATCGCAACACGTCACCGCTAAAATGCTGGCGCTGGCCTCTAGTCTAGGACTCTATGGTACACAGTGTCTTATTTATATTTTAGCCTTTCATTGGATAGAATAAGGAGTCACACACATTAAAAAACATGCTATTCTGGATGGACATTAATAACGCTGCTGAACATGGATCAATTAAGGAAAAACAGGCACCTGGCCCTGGGCACAAAGGAGTTAATTTGGCTGTAAAACAAAAACAATGTGAGTCTGTGCTGATATAAAATTACCCTATGTATAATGGTTATCATTACACCATTTATCAAAATTGGCCAGTTAAGTAAACATCTGGCTTCAATAGCGGTGCAGAGTCTATAGAGTTTTGGCTGCTCTCATGTCCTACATATTTTTGAATTTTTTTTCTTTTTTTTTTATCGGCGGCTCCTGTCACTGAATTGATGAAGTTAAATAGACTGCGATTCACCCAGCGATGCATCGCAGGAATAGCAAAGTAGGAAAGTCATTGAAAGAAAAAAAAAAGGACATCGATTTTTGAAATATAAGGTGTGTCCTTGGGCTGCCATGTTGCCCCCCTACCTGAAAACAGGGTACATTGATTTCTGGAAAAATGGCCTGTAAAAATGTGCAACGGCACCATTGAGAAAATAAGTCTCCAGTTCATTGCTTAGCTCTCCAGATGTTGGTTGTGACCCCCTTAACTACTATCGGTTGCAATCAAATGTAGTATGTGATTGCTGTATATAAGGACAAACTTATTCGGCGCTCTTTACACGCAGTGTGGTTAGGCAAAAAAAAAAAAATCATAATGTCGGCAAATTGGGTTTTCCGTTGTTTGATCTCTGGAGAATCTGCTATAAACGTCAAATTTTGATGGACTGATTGATTTTTTTTCAAGGCTTGTTCTTGCTTGAACAGCTGACATTGACAGTAGACATGAAGCAGACCCAAAGTCACAGCAGAGGGGGATATTTTAAAGAAAAATGCATTGTGGGAAGTTTATGCAGTCAGTATGGGCTTTGCCATAGCTGACACTGCGGATTGTCAGTGATGAACAGAGGCCCACCTGCTGTCGGGATTTTTGGACTCCAGGGTGAGATTTCTGCACAGTGTTTACCGTGTGCTTTTAATCACAAACTCTATACCACCGATACTGATACTGATACTTTGTATCTCCCATTCCGTTGCTTGTCCCGAAATCTCTAACAAGCCAGTTCTGCAATTACAAAATCCGTTCCTGTGGACGTGGGTGGTGGTGGTGGAGGACAGGGGGAGGGGTTTGTTTCAAAAACAGACTGCTAATGGAGGAACTGCGACTCAAGGTCCAATCACTGTCAGGAGGCATGCAACAATAAAAATGAAGATTAGGTCGAGATGGATATGTATACTCCTGGAGCAATCCAAGTAATTTGTGGGCGAGGAATGCAAAGGACTTGCTGGAAATGTGTCACGTAAGAGGCTGAATTATTCATATCGGCTGCTCTGTCATTAAAGAAAGTGCACAATTCATGGTTTTTTAAAACTCATCTCTCTTTTTCCTGCAAAGTCTGAACTTCTCATCGGAATGATAAAGTTCACCTTAAAGTATCCCTCCTGTACGTCTCGCTGCTCAGCGTCGCTGTCCACCCGCCAATGTTCTATCAGGGCCTTGATTTATGATACTCAATACATTCCTCCGCCCCAGTGGGGGCCATTTAGCTGAAATATGAGAAAGCTGGGGCAGAGAATGCAGTCAGGACGCCGGTGGCAGGTCTGGGTCCGGTCCCCTCGATGTAAACATGCGTTCGAATAAAGTTTGCCCGCAGCATGTTACTTTCATAAATGCCGTGTTTACGTCGCGTGAGAAGTGGCCTTTGCAATCAATCAAACATAAAGAGGCTCATTAATTCATACAGGCGAAACTTAAATTGATGATAATTAGGCCTTGCTATCTTTTCAAAGGAATACCTACGAGAGGGAAAGTATGCCAGCTATGCCAGGGCTGTCGAGTCCGTCAACGCGGCTTGTCAGATAAAAAAGCTGGTCTGTAACCCAGCTGTCGTGAAGCCATTCAGACAGCCACAAAACCCCCTTTTGTTGCTTGCAAAACAGTACCTCCAGCATCTAAAATTACACAAAAAAATACATTAATTAACTGCAAAAACCCAGGCTTCCCTCCCCCCCTGTCATGTATGGTAAAAGTGGTCAAATTTCATGCAGGTGCAGGAAGATGGGTTTGACAGAAGAGATTCCACCAGCGCAAAAGACAAGACATTTACATTTACAGCATTTGGCAGATGCCCTTAGCCAGAGCGACTTATATAAGTGTACGCAATGCCAGAGCCTGCACACCTTATTACATAACGTGCTACGCACCGGCTCTCAGTCCCAGGCCCATTATCTGTGCTCCTGTAGACTCTTCTCAGCAGTGGTCGCTCCTTCTTTTCCATCTTAGAGAACCAGCTCATCAAGAACGGTCTTTCTGAGGATATTCTCAGGGCTGCACCAGAAATCCCGCTAAAATGTGTCGTGACACGTCCACACAAGTCGAATTATCTTTGCATGCACGGCGTCATGGCGCCTCAAACAGAAACATAAACGAAACCTGTCCGCTGGCCCTCTGGCGATGTAAATCTTGAGAGTCAGCGCATGAACGTGAGCAGGGCCTGATGGAGAGAGATGGGGGGGGGGTCAGCGGGGAGTAGAGAAGGGAAAACTCAGACCTGAGCACTCTGTCGACTCAAGTGGCACACACCATTGGGGGGGGGGGGGGGTGGAATTGGGGTGTGTGTATGTAGGACTGGGACTTTCTGGAGAGTGGCTGCCTCCGTAACTGTTTCCTCCAGCCCCCCTGGAACAGGCGAGTAGGAGGGAACTGCTTCTCATTTGCGCTGAAGTGCCCTGACAGCAGCTTCCTGTGGAGCTTGAGCTGCGGCCTTTGCAGCAAACCGGGCGCATTGTTTTCAGAAAAGCACCACATTCCACATCGATCCTCCTGAACGCTTCAAGGGGTAGCAGCAGATATGGGGCGAAAACTCACGCGACAGGGTCATAATCCATATTACAAGGCTAAAATAAGAGTGTCGACATCAATCAGAGAGCGAAAGATGATGATGGAATGCCGACGTCTGCTGCTGGTATGGAGAGCAGCCCAAGCTGCTCAAACGTTACACCGCAGACTGGACATGATCTGAAAAAATACTACTTTCCTGAAATCACGACTATAGGGAGACAAAAGCTGCAAAAGAAATGAGATGTAAGAAAATCAGGCCCCCCACTAAATGAATAATCAAATAAAAAAATACATGATGATGATAGATAAATATACAGAAAGAACAAAAGAAAGAAAGAAAGAAAGAAAGAAAAAGAACAAAAAAACTGGATTTAAAAGAGATTATGTGGGAACAGCACGTTATGATATGAATAATATTACCAGAAAAGTAAATACCACATATTTACAAGAGGCCCTTAAAAATCCCATCACCTGGGCTCAGCAAGAGAGTAAACAAAACTGACGGCAAACGCGATAACGACTGCTGGGGGTTTGATTGGATCGGAGCCCCAAAGTGTCTTACCTGCCAGCAGTCCCAAATGGTGAAATGAACAAGCTGTTGAATCAATTTCACGGAGAACCCCAAAGTCTCGTTATGTGGCAGCTGAGCCCACTGCTAATCCCACTAAGACTGAAGCGTTTGGGACAGTATTTAAACATCTCAGGCACCCTGGACAGGACAACTGGGCCTAAACAAGGGCTTTAACGTGTTTTTATGGCCGCAAGCACATGTAAAGGTAAAATTAGATCCATAATTCAGTAAATATACAAAGACACAAGCTGTAATTGCAGCATCAACAACAAAGAAGAAGAACAACAACAAACAACAATAACAATAACGACGACAACAATGTTACCCCTAGCAACGGGTCTGGTTTCCTAGCAAATAATATAGACCAGCTGATTCCAGTTCACAGCTTTCACCTGAAATTTACTTCATGTTTCTTATCAAGACTACATTACAGTATATTTAAAGCTTTCCAACAATATTATTTAGACATATCATTCAATTTTTGGTGCAAAATATGTTTTGATTCTCAACTGCAGCAAAGCACAGCAGATATATATATATAAATGACATGTGGTGTGTAGCAGTCACTAATTGGCCAATTAAATTACAGCTTACACGTGGTTGTACTCATTTCAGAATGGTTAAGTAGTGTGAATTTATTTCCCGTTATGCTATAGGGCAATTGAACTTCAACGATCCGTTAGTGCATCTTAATCCGTCGATCTTACGTAAGATTTTCTATGAATATTCTGTTGTTGTTAGAGGTAAAGAAAATAAAGAACTCACCTTCAACTACAACGGTATTGATACTAGAATCTGCAGAAGGAAATGCAAGGTCACACCATCCCAGTTTGTCTGGGGTTTCATGTTTTTATGGGGGTAATCATAGGATAACTATTTCATGTATGCTCAAAAAACCTTAATCTAAACCTTAAAACGAGACAAACGGAACTGAGAATAAACTCTACATGTAGCATGTAGAAATACAGGTGTGAATATAAATATGGAAATTATGGATAATATAGTTAATATATAGCTCTGTCATAGGCTATACAGTATTGCTACCATGTCCACATTTATTAAATTAATTGCTAACCGCATTCTGTCAAAAGTCCATTTAAATAATAAATCCTGTCACTCCTGCTCCGCCGGGAGATGTCCCTCGTGTCTTTTTTCAAATGGCAGCTTATAGACAGAAGGCCAAATCCGACTGTAATCCCTGTTTGAGGTTTCGCAGCTGTACCTCGGCACGCAGCGCGCCGGCTAACAGTAACATCTCCGTGATTAATGTCGCCTTTTCTTGGGGCGAGGGAGTCGGTGGTGCTGTGCTCGTGAGTTCATCGCCGATTCGTTAAAGCTTTAAACATTAAACAATCGCCTCCCATTCATCTATCCATCTATCTTCTGAACGTTTATGCTGGTCTGGGTCATGGGGGGGCTGGAGTCTCTCCCAGGCAGCACAGGGCAAAGGTACACCCTGGAAGGCACGCTATGCTTGTGCAGGGCGCACACACACAACCTTGCATGCATACTGGCTGTTTAGAGGCACTAATTAGTCTAACTTCATATCTGTAGACCGTGGGAGAAAACCTACATGAGGCAGCGAGATCCTGCAAACTCCACACACATTGTCTAGAGTGCAGTAGGGGTCTGGATACCCTGACAGATTAAGGGGGCCCAGCACTTTAAGGGGGCCCTCAAATATGTAAAATTATACCTAAAATTAAGCGGGGAGGCCCAAGGAGACATTATGTCAGGGGGCCCAGCATTTCTAGCCACGCCCTTGAGTGTAGAGGTGGGATCTGAACCCTTCAACAGTTCACAGGAGGTGTGAGACCACAGTGTCAACCGCAACTGTACTGCTCTGATAACACGTCGTGGATACGCCTGGGGTCGTGAACGCTCGCTTTGTCTGCTCTCAGGTTTCTGTGGCGACCGTAGCCTGCCTGCAGATCTCCATTTGTCCAAATGCGTCATTGCTCAGACCCCAGCGACCCGTGTGAAGAAGGCCCATCTTAAAGTCGAACATAAACTATGGTCGGCACCTTAAGTGTTAAATTCCAAGGGATTACTCCCCCTGACATGCCGGTGAGAAGATTACAACAGCAAAGCTGCTCGCTAATGCTTAAAAAAACACAGGCGGGCCGTAGACACAGTTTTGTGTTGTGTGCATCTTATGTTTCCATGCTGGAAAATGCAACGCAGTCTTACCAAGGTCTTCACCGGGATAGAAAACAAGTTCATACAAAAAAAAAAAAACGCGTCAAGCATATGGAGAAAATTATGAAATATCCAGTTGTTGTCAGAAGCTAGCATAGCAAACTAAACACTGAATGAAATGCAGAAATTTTGCGTAATGTACATCTTAGGATCTTCAACATAATTACTTTTAAAATACAGCATTATATAAAACACCTTGTGAAAAGCCTTGGGCATGTATAATTTACAAGTCTTTATTTTTAAGGGCCAACAAATTTAACAGCGTAAAATCCAATGTTTTAAAGATTAGCTGGAGAATAAGAAGCTGTTAGCGGGGAGCTAAATTTACACTAAGTCCTTATTAACCATCTTCCGATGCAATGATTTCATTGTAAATCTAGAGATGGTGGTCTAATTGCCCTCCTCAATCTGCTGTTTATCCATGGTGCCCATTTATTATCGGACAAACAGCCCACGTGCTTCTCATTACAGAGGGCTGCCGCTTCTTTTGGTGTAGCCTGCACCTTGGTGGTTTCGTGACTCCGTCATGGAGGGTAGTGGATCCCAGGAGCTCCGATCCAGTCGATTAGTGGGTCTGGGGGGGACGTGTAGAAAGGCAGCACGTGAGGGAACTGCCCAGTGTGATTCCCGCCACCATTTATTTAAACTGTTGGGGTCACCACTGAAGTAAAACTCTTAAATGTATTGGCTTGCATGTACTTTCATACTTTTTTACCTTTCTGTAACCTGGATTCTGGTGTTAAAGTGTTGAAGTGCTGGAGGCATTTTCCTGAATCAAACCAGATGTTAACCGCAAGTTTCATTACAATGATTTGGAATCATTTATTGGACGTTTTGAAAACAAACGTCTTCTTTCGGAGGTGTCATTCCTTTCATTAATGAGCACTGCTTGGCCACATATCGACATTCGTGCGCGCTTGTATTTAAAACCATGGTGGTGATACTTTTGGGCCAAACTTAGTAAACACTGAGAAGAGGACTGCATGGAGACACGCTGAACATTTTTAGTTCCAAAGAAAAAATGATTTTGATTTCTTTTTGAGTCAAATGCTGCATTGAATGGATGTCACTGGGATGAGACCTTCTAGGTGTGTAGGAAGTCCCACATGGGCTGCTCTACAACAGACGTCAGTCACAAGTAGCCTGATCATGAACCTCAGTGCTGTGTTTTCATGCACTGCGGTGTTTCCTGTGACTCGAGCCCCCGATTGTACTTGATCTAATCAGGCACCTCTTGATGTTTACTGGCCCCTCTTCTGCCGGTGCTGGTTCTAGATCTGGTACGCGATCCTATTTGAGCTGGGCAGCAGAAGCAAAGTTCAGGCTGTCGCAGACGGAGGTGGAAGCGCGGGCTTTGGGGATGCAGAGGTGTGCCACGGCACGGCCTTTCGGGCTGAGAGCGGCCCCGTTCCCGGCCTTATTAATGCGGATGCACTGACGCGCCTTCAGTGGCTTTTGTGCTTCGTTATGCCTTGGTGCCGCCTGGATTTCCAAGCACGGCCCGACAGGACCCTTCCAAGCAAATGTGAGCCACGAGAGGGATGAAGACGACCACAGCATCATGTTGGGCAGATGATGGACTACAATCCTGGTCCAGCGTCGCAGACGGCAAACTGAAGGATTAAACTAATCCGATTCAATCCAACGGAGGCTCAGATAACAGACAAGACGGGGTTTATTGTATCCTTGCCTAACTCATGCATCCAAAGCCATTTACCATTTTGTCCATTTACACAGCTGGATATTTTTACTGGAGCAATTCAGGTTAAGTACACTCCTCAATGGAAATGCAGAACACCTTCCCCCCTCCCCCGGCCTTGAACCGGCAACCTTAAGGTGAGGAGTCTGTGTTCATAACCACTATTTAATGAGTTCATATCCTCAGTGCCAGCTGCCTAAAAGTTGGGGTTTTAATGAGCACATAGACTCGTTCTTTTTAAAAAGTTACCAGGGAAGACCAAAAATAATAAGAAAAATCAAACTTCCAGCACCAAAAGTTCAGAGCAGATCTGCTACTTTAAGAGCGTAGACTTACGCTCCTAGCATTTTATCAGCATGGACCAAGTCTTTCTCATATGTGATGGTTTTCATTACAGCTCATTCTCCAGCTTGGTTCACTTATAATTGGGCTATTTATGTGTTTTTAATTATGCTATTTCCCAAATATCCTGTATTAACACAGTTATTTTCTGAACACGTGTTGAAATGGCTGGACTCTTGAAATCAACCTTCTTTTTTAAAAAAAGGGGGGAATATGAAATTGATGGAGCTTTGAGTGAGGAGAGGACACACAGCTGAGCCGAGCCGACACTCGGGCCTGTGGTCTGGCTTTCACCTTTGCTCTGCACGTGTTGTTTTTTCATCTGATAAGCCGAACACTTTCAAATGACTTTTGACAGTTTCCAAACAAGATGTTCGCCGGGTCATTTTGGAGCATCAATTTAAAGCGGAGTCCTTCACAAAGATGTTTCTTGTCAGAAAATCACCTCTTACTGCTGTTGGCCGCACGGCCAGCTGATGAGGACAGCTGCCAACGGTGGCTTGGGTAGGACAACACTCTCCTGAGTGGGAGGGGATCTGACCCTTTGTACGCCTGACTTTCCCATTGTGATTAATGCTAAGGGAGGGGGGTGGTACCACCTGGGAAAGCTTCAGGGAGGAACCCTGTGGTCCTGTTGGGGGTTACACCGGTAGGGTGTTGGTGTTATTCTTGACAGTGTTCATATGCATATGAATATATTTCAGATGTTTTACTAGACTGATAAGCTGCACATTACCTGTCAATATTCATGCACATGTATTATATTTTTATGTATATTTTATGTATGTATGCAGACATCCCACCTTTTCCGGAAAGTTCCAGGAGTCTCTCCCGAGAATGACGCACAGTGTCCTGGAATTCCATTGTTCTGCTATTTACTGGTTGTACAAATAGCTAGCAAGACGTTTTATACAGTACCATGATAAACAGTACTTTGATAGCAGTGATGGCGATGCTGGTATTTTGATGGTAATTCCTAATCAAATTTGGGGGGTGGGAGTATTTTTGAAGGAAAACACTGCAGTACACGATTTTACCATAATGCTACCTAAGCCTTAGCTGCTTTTATTTTTTCTTTAATATGTTTATTATTTATGGCAGGTATTTATAGGTATATATGTTTATCTGTTGTGCTATTGCTTTCTGTTTTCAGGATGAGTAAAGAAACTAAGAATTCCATTGTGGAGACACTGCACACCTGGCATTAAATTGCTTGACTCCTGAATCTTTGCTCCTGAATCATGATGTTAGAGCAAATGTTGGAACGTTGCATGCCCTTTGGCACCCCAGAAGCAGTGCCTCTGGTCTCCTCGCAAGTGTCCCAGACATTACGGGCACCCTTTAGATATGCTAAACTCGGGGTGCAGATGCAGGCATAGGCAAACACATAGGAGAAACAGACAAAGTTGTGAAAAAATTAATATATTATATACGTGGCCAAATCTGGGGATTCACTGAAAGTAGTTTTTTTTAACGTTTCTTTGTCACGTGTGTCCTTGTGTCCTTTGCGGTCTCCCAGCCCATTCCGCCTCTCACCTGTGACATCTCATCCCAGAAGCTGAGCAGCTAAAGCCTTTCTCTTGTCACCTGCTTTCCCTCCAGGGAGTGGTGCGACCCGGGCTGGCTTTGCTAATGGGCCCGTTTCTTTAATACCGAGAGGGACCTGCATGCGGAGGACCTGGTATTTCCTCACTAAACCAGGATCCCGCTGAGTTGGGAGAAGGGGGGGGGGGCGGCGCTGGCATATCGAATGAAGCTGCATGCATATTTTGAAATGGATCACTGGCTGCCCAGGGCGAAGAACAGATCCGCTAGTCCGGGTCACTAATGGGCCGCTTTGGATCGGCACCAACTGCTTGGAAGTGAAACGAGGAAACCTGACAGTGGTGACTCCTCAGGGCGCAGGCCAAATTTTAGTCTGCGCGCACGCACCGGGTGGGCAGCTCCTTCTGCACACGTCTCTGACAAGTCCGGTGAGAAGGAGCTTACGGGGGGACCGTTGTCCCCACACCTGCACTGGGTTCAGCCGACGCTAATCGAGGCTGAACGAGGCACAGGTGCACCGCTCAGGCCAAGTGGAATGGTGACCCACTGCTTGTTTGCTTCATTCGCTTATTTATTTGTCTGCTTTGATGATGCTGCTGACCGTGGTTGCCGGCGGCTAGCCCATCATGGTAACCCTCCCCCCATTTGTTTTATGTTTTGAAGCAGGGCAGCAAAATGAGTTTTGAGTGCTCTACAGTGCAGTTGGAAGGGAGAAAAGAAAGCTTGTATCTTTCCCTCCCATTTTTCAGGCTTTGTTGCTAATTACATTTCATTATTCTAATGTTTTAATTGCAATATTGCAGATCTGTAGTGAGGGAAAATTGTAGATGGCATGAAGCGGCATGTGAGGGAGGAAGGTAGGCATGCAGCCCGAGAGCCAGGGGTAAACGTGACAGTCGGTGAGGAGTAAAGGACATAATACCCCAGTAATTGTGCGATGAATAAGGTGACGTATAGCTTCTGTCACATGGGTATTGTGTGGTTCTCTCTTCCCGCAAGAACCACCTCTTAGCATTTTTTTCACTGCATTTGCAACATTATTCTATTGCTATATTTATGTGCTTATACCTGAAATAAGGTAAGGTTAAAAGACACTCAGATGTTAACACCTTCTGAATACATTGTTGTTTACTTTCATGATTGGAAGATTTTTAAAGAAGGGTTGACGGTTTGAGTCTCTTTGTGTGTGTGGGGACAGAATCAGCAGTTTGCATGTTGTCCCTGAGGCATGCGGGTTTCTTCTGGGAATTACAGTTTCTCCTGACAGTCAAAAAACATGAAATTGAGTTGATTGGTCTCATTAAATCACCTGTGGTGTGTGATTGGATGTGTGATGGTGTATGTGCCCTGCAACGCACTGGCATCAGATCCAGGGTATACTCCAGTGTTATGCTCTCTGCTGCCTGAGATAAGCCCAGACCCCCTGTGACCCTGTCCAGGAAATGCAGTTGGAAGGTGGATCAATGGGTGATATAAATTATGACTAGAAGAAATGGATTTTCTCTTCGTTTACATGGAGAATTATCCCATGTCACACAAATAAGGTCCCCATTCCTGTAATTTTGTCTCGCACCTGAGCTATATCTTTTCCTGTCCTCCAGTGACGCCAGTAAATGATTTTAACTGGTACTTCATTTCCCTCAAAGAAAGCGATAGCTGTCAGATTTATTTGCAGACAAACTGGTCTCTGCTAGGTGTTGGTGGGTAGCCTGTTGCAGCTGACTTGTAAGCAGAGATTTACAGCACGGCGACTGCACTGGGCAGGGCCCGGAACTGTGGCCTCCTGCTGGACTTCTGAGGCACCTGTAAGGGGCCTAAATGCCCATCGGCCCCTTGGACGCCTTTCAAGGGCTGATTACCGTGGGCAAGGACAGACCAACTGTGGTTTAATCGCGAGCGGAATCTGCACGCCGCGTTCCGGAGGAGTCGAGGAAGAGGGGATTTATTACCCCGAGAACAATGGGCGTCCAGAGGGGCCTATAACTCCTTAGATCACCATGGTGATAGTGTTAACTCCGGTACAGCTGCAATGTTCCTTATAAGGGCAAACGGAGGCGACGGAGGATGACTGAGGCCTTTCTTTTTCCGATAGAAATCATCCTGGTTGAACATTTTGGTTGGACAGTTTCTCTGTGTGCTGGCTGGTGGGTGGGGGATGTTTGCATCGGAAAGAAAAGGCTCTGTGAGATGGAGGAACGTGCCTGTTTGGGTGTAAACACTGGCAGATTGTGGTCTTGGCCTTCTCAACAGCCTGCATGAGAAAACTATGCTAGTCACAGCAGCTACATGGAAATGAGCATCCGCGGCACCTCCAGAGGACATAGAAGGCTGAACTAAGGATTCATGGCTTCATGGAAAAGGCTTCTCTTTTGTCTACCCCAGTGTTTCCCAATCTGGTCCTTGGGGACCCACAGCCAGTTCCATGCTTTTGCTCTCAGCGTGCTCCCTGCCAAACAGTCCACAAAACATGGACTGTCTGTGGGTCCCCGAGGTCCGGATTGAGAAACACTGGTCTACACGGTTAGCCCAAAACTTGAAGATGATAAAGAGAGCTGTGACATCAGCAAGGGTCTTTGGAGATGCCCCACAACCAACATGGGGACATTGTTAGCCCATCAGAAGGAACCAGACCATCTGATTCCTATTAGAGTTCCTATTCTTACTTCTGTCTTCATCACTCACTCAACCTCCCTCATTACAATATAGACACATAAACACACTCTAGCAAAGCAATATCTACTGTGTTTTGAGTGTCATGCATGTGTCACTATAAAATCAAGGTTTTAATACGACTCCTGTAGCTGAATTTGTCATTTTTTTGTGTGTGCCTGTATGCATGTAATGGGTAAGAGTTGTATTTTAGACAAGCAGCTCTTAGTGAGCTTGGTGGCCTCCATGTACTGCTGGAACTAAACTACGCTGATTTTTTTTTTTTACATTGGATTAGCAAAGAATAACACGGAAATCCCGGGACGGTATTGAGTGTCCACGTAGTCTTACAATCCACACTAATGCGCAGATAAAAGGTTTCCAGTTTGGCAATGTGTTAAAACGGGGATGTTTCGCAACAGTAATTCAAGTAGCATGCAAATCACAGGCTTTGACACATAGGAAACCTTTTTAAGGGCTCAGCGAAGCCAGAGAATCCTAGGTTTGGGGTTTACTGGATATCAGGATCCCGTCTGGACATTTCGGCACGTGGGGATACACAGTAATGCCACGAGAGCATTATGACAGCCTAGATCCAGATTTTAGGGAGGTTCAAGGTGGGGCAGAGGGAAGGGGGGCTTCTGTATATTGCCACGCATCCATAACCATACTCCAGTCTCATTATCACGAGCAATCAAGCAGTGCACGCTACGGAGGCTGCATTTACTGCCATTGTTTGGGATGATCGCCAATGAAGAATTCACGTAATTACCAGTGTCACATCAAAGCCCTTTCACTGCAGGAATAATGGCACTCGTTGAACCTTCATACATGCTTGGCCCGTGTGCTATCAAAAGTGATGCGTGTGCCTGTGCACCGCTGCGTGTTCCATGCCAGGCTTATACTCACTTTTGACAACTTTCTACACTTTGCTGTTGACTTTCCCCCTAAAACAACAGTGGGAGTCCAAACATCAAAGATGCCAAACACCCAGGACTCCAACAAACATTTTTCAATGGAACGTGTCAGTATTCCATGATCTAACAAATTGTGTGTCTGAATTATCTACATCGTACATGTTTGCGAGGATACGTGTTTGTTATTCTAGTTTAGCTATAATGAGGTACAGAACAACCGTTGGCCTATAACTGAGGGATGTACTGTAGCCTAACAGATTGTAATCCACTCCCGGCATATTGGGTTAGTTTGTGATACCACGGGCACATACTATTAAGCATTAAATTAAAAATGTTAATTAATTCTGTGATAGTCTTACTGGACACTCAGCAAGGGACCCGAGGTATCAGTATCACAGAAACAGCATGAAACACAGACAGACCAGCTGTGAGAGAAAAAGTTATCCGATGGTGCAATGTTGCAAATTATGGTGCAATGCTGGAAAGACACAACATCCTTCTTAATGGAGGGTGATGAACAGGGCTAGTGTTTCATGGGGATTGCTTTGAGAGAGGAGGTCCTCAGTGGTCATGTGAGGTGGAAGGGATGACGGTAGAATGGCTGAGTGATAGGGATTTGGGTGGACATGACTGTTTGAAGAGACATATAGAGGTTTAGCCAAAGACCAGGATGTAGACCTGCGAGATGGGTCATATAAATGTCCCTCTATGGAAGCTGTTTTCCATTTTGATTAGTTGCCTATAATGATATGGATAAAATGCACAGAGATGAAGAGAATATGGACTTGCCTACCTTATGTGTTCACCAGGTGAGTGTGTGTGTGGTTTTTTTTTTTTACAATGTTTTGCCTGGAGTCTGGAGTATTCGCTTACATTTGACATGTGCCACTTTTTCAATCCACTAATTCTACAGCTTAGGCTTTAATGGGCCAAATTTATGAGCTGTCTTCACATTGTAACACATCTGTGGGTAACGATGATTGACTGTCAGCTCTGTTTGCAAGCCCAACTGGCTTCTGGGACTGCAGCATATGTTGTGCTGCACCTGGTGTCACCTGTATCAGGCAATTGACAGGAGTTCATCATTTCATAAGCGTGTCAATGCGGCAAACCCAGAATGTGAGCAGCTAAAATTAGCTCCGTACATCCTCAGGCTGCTTAAGTGGACCAACCAAATGAGTTTTATTTTTATTCAAGGCTACTGGTCTGCTTACCTATTGTTCAGAAATTTTGTAGAGACAATTGTGGAGCGACATACTTACAACCACAGATGGTAGGAGGAGCTCAAGACAAATGAGTTTACAGAACGGCTCAAACATCCTCTACACCACGACAGGTGGTCTTTTTGCGGTCCGTGTCGTGTGATTCTCCTTCCAGGCCAACCAGGGATGTAAATCGTTGACAATGACCAGGCACATCGTGTTCACTTTTTGCCAGTGGCGGATTAGCGTTACACTGACTCAGAATGATTAATGGGTCACTGATTAACAGCGAAAGTACAGGAAACTCGTAACATGTGCGCAGTGCGCAAGCATTTTCCAAAAAAGCAAAAACAAAATGGCCTTAAGTCCAGAGCTAGAGTGCGGGTCTTCCTTGCTTTGGTTGAAGGGTAATTCAAAGCGGTAGTGGAGGTTCAAAAGTGGGTGACAAAGGCAGTTTATGGTAGCACAGTGTTGGGAGGACTTCCTAAAAATGTTTGCTGCCAAGTACAATTTAGCCACTGTTTTACTCAATGACATTTAACAGCTTGACCTGAAGCAGTGAATATTTCGGGTCAAGTTGGTCAACTACTTTTTTGTGTTAAATCTTTTGTGGTTCCTTCAGCTGGTTTGGTTTCAGTAGATTTTTTGTTATATGTAATGAGTTTGCTGTAAAAGTATGTTCTGGGTACAGGAAATGTAAGCTAGCTTTGGTAGCATTGTGTTTAAAGGCAGAAAGCTTGTAAGCTTGTTGCCTGACGTTCTGGACCGCTATAACTCTCAGCAAGATATCTAACGGGTATTTCTCCAGTAAAACTGTCCAACTGTTTCAATGTGTGAAAGAATGAGTTGCTTTGGGTAGAATACTCATCTAGGCAATAAAGTTTTAAGCAATCCCCATTTGCTGTGGAGAGACACAAAAACTACTGTCCACGGAGATGGTGCCATGGCGACCGTAGCCAAAGAACTCAGCAGTGCCTCTCCTGTCAAGAGCAGGTTCTACAGGAAGGTTTGGTACTAAGGGAGGTATGGCACTAGAGAGTGGGGGGCTAGGTGAATTTGTGGTCACACACATATCCACAAAGCTGAATTTCCAAAGCTTTTCTACTGGTGTTCTCTGGTCATTTCTTTGTCAGCATATGATGGTTCCATAATGGAGGGGGGAGGCCACGTGTCATGTGACCTGGCTGTGTACTGCAAACATGCAAATACTTCTTTAGTGTGTGGTGCCT
>JAABNX020000017.1:8486764-8532468 GCA_015163995.2 Mormyrus lacerda | reverse complement strand
CTTGGTGCAGATGGACTTCTTCATGAGTGCTATTGTTTTAACAGCCAGTATTTTCTTCATAATTGCCACCCACTCCCGACACACATTGAGCAATAATGACCTGAAGCAAATCTACACTCCAGCGTGGTTTGGGGCTCTTAAGAAAGGCTGGTCAGATGTAAGCACAGCCATATGTTTTTCCAACCCCCTGTGGTCTCCTGGGCTCCTCCAGACCCCTGAGAGCCTCTCCTCCCCCACCCAGTGCGCACGTGTGTGTGTGTGCCTGCATGTGTGTGTGTGTGTGTGCGTGTGTGAGTGTATATGTGTGTGTGTGCAATCAAAACATCAATGTGACTACAATCAAAATACTAAAAATCTTGTATTTTTTGGTTGCTTATGGTTAATGTTAAGGCTGGGCAGGGCTTAAGGCTGTTATTGTTGGGATTGTCATTTTTCCGATTGTCCCCTATGGTGGGGGTTTTGGGGCGGCAGACAGACAGATGGATATACCTCAGGATAATGAAGGAACAGACACAGAATTAAAGGGACACACAAGCAGAAACATATAGTCTGGGAATGTCCCATTATGGTGATAAGTGAATTTAGAATTTATCCCATGGAAATTATACACCTTTGTGTGTAATGTGGGACTTCACCACTAAAAACGCTGATCAAAACTAATAATAACGTCACAGATAGACTCATGACATTATACTTAAAGATTGAGAGCAATCATTCGTTAAAACGATGAGAGGAGAGATATAAAAGCTAAATGATTGGCTTTAATTGCAGTTTCTTGCACTGCTACGATGCAAGGAATGCAGTGGCACCCTGGCAAGTTTACCGAACGCTGGCAGCTGCATTGGAGTTGCGCCATGCTTATGTAGGTGTAGTCACTGTGGCCTGGCATATGCTACTGGCAATATCGATGAGGTGAGGCTCCGTGATGTTTCTCGTCAGGTTGGAGCCTCCCTGAGTCGCATTTAGCTTGCAGCTATGAGCATGCGCTTTATCCTGCGAGTGAGATCCCGCCCTAATCGGTTCCAGAGCATTGGCAGTGGTCGCTTTTGGCCGTGACACAATGAAATAAGAATTTCTCCCCCCGAGCACCGCACTCAGCGGGTGGTTTGATTTAACCCTTTCCTCTGCAAAGTGGCACCTTGTGATGGTCCTGACAGAATCAGGGAACATCACCAGACTCAAGCAACCTGGCCGTCCCATGTCTCCCGAACAGTGAAGTTTCTTTCTCTGGGAGAAAAACTGGTGTAAATTGAATTTGTCTCTTTCCATGTAACATCCAACAGGTATCTGACATCTATCAGTGAGAATGTGTGGAGCATCCTGATGTCTTTTTCTAAACCCACAATGATGGGAGGGGGCGCTATTAATCTAGTGTATTTTCATTCATGCAGTTGGATGTTGTCTTGCTCATGTGGTTTGCGCAGCACGTCGTCTCCAGGAGCATAGCCCCGGTATGTGAATGGTGGCCGGGGACGTGCACTTGCACCCTGATGGTGGCTGGCGGTAGGCCGGCTGCTCCTGGCCAAGACAGGCCTGGGCCTGGAATTGCTCCGGTGATCCAGCTGACTGTATTCAAGAGGGCAGTTGCCCGTGGCTTTAAATTCGCTGACTAGTGTTGGCTAATCTACACAATAATAGTATATTCTTCTTCTTTTTCTTCTTCTTCTTATTATTACTCTAAGTATTCACTAAAGCTCTGTGCAGGACAAGCAGTCATGAAAAATGGAAGGATATTTGTTCTTATCTTTACTTATTCTTAAGGATATTATTCCTATTAATAATAGTTTTGCTAACTGTTATTTTTTTTGGATTTACTCAGGCGCACATGTTCCTTTATGAGTCCAAGAGTGAGATACAGATTACATGTTGTCTTACCGAACAGCAATTGGTTGAGTTTTCTGCCTTTATGTATTTTCTGAGCCTTTAGCCCACCTCGGAAGATGAGCCCAGAGAGGTGGGTGTCCGACTGAAAGCCGAGAGCCGGTCCCCCCTCTGCCTGCACACCTCAACATATGCGACTGGAGACGCGGAGATGGAACGGCACAAAGGAACCGTTATGCAGAGAAGTGACCTTCGCTTTCATGCGACGAGGGGGATAGGTAATCAGAGGAGCGAGCTGCCGGCTGCCTTTGTAAGTTTGGGCCCGCGATTGGTACAGGCATCATCCCATTCTCTCGCTCCCATATGGTGTGTGAATCTGTACACGGGCTTCGCCGCCGAGCCGGACCCATATGCGTGTCTCTTTCATTAGTCCCGAAAACGAACAGAAGCTTGGCCAACTTGGGCAGATTGATTGAAATTAATGTCGTGTGAGTCCAGAACCGAGGACCGATTTGCATATGTGGCTTCGGGCACCTCCCCCCACCCCCCCGCCTTTGCGTCAAAATGCCTCTGGCTCGTTTACTGCGACGAAATGACACATACTGCGTCTTAGGCATGCGCTCGCTCCCTTCAAAGGCGACGACAAAATGCCGCATGCTTAATGATCACGCCATGGCCAACTTCTTTGTCCTTTGAGGAGAGTGTTTTGCTGTTTAATAGGCAACAGAACTCCTGGTTGGAAGCAGAACACAAATGAAACTTCAGATGGGTTGCAGTTGTACATTAAGACCTGAAGGGGGCACTGTTTTAATCAAACACGGTCGTGTTCTTGCTTCTGTTCAGTGGTGCCACTTATCATCTTGGTTCAGTCAGGAGTCCCTGCTATTGTTGGTACTTTAACATCAAGCAATAAAAGAGTAAGAGATGGGGGGATGGAGAAGAAGAAAGAGAGTGAGCCAATATGCGTCAATATGAGGATCTGTGCTGGAACCATCTGTGTTGCAGTTTGCCCACCATTTGGCATTAACACCTCTTGCTTATTACTTATTAGCCATATTGGGTTGTTTTATTGCATTTTTAGCACCAGGGAACTTGCATCCAGAGCTGCAGACAAAAACAACCTCATGGACGAATCCCGTGGTCACTGGTTGGGCACGCCCATGAACCACATGATGGTGTTTCCTGCCACAAACTTGCTGAGGCTGGTGGCAGCCAAAGAGAGAGGCATAACCTTCTGGATGACTGGTGGGAAGAGCGCCCTCTAGTGTCGGGAGGATGAATGCATGTGACAATCGTCCCTTTTGCCAAAAAGGGGAGCAAACCTGATGCACCAGTGCGGAACAGAACCTGCTTCCTGCCCTTTCCCACCCCATCCCTCATTTTATTCAGCGATGGAACTCCTGGACCTGAGCAAAGCTCCATGAATTGGACCAGCCCAGCGCCAGCGAGAAAGCCCAAGCTCATTTGGGAGGCACGTTCTGGATTCGCATGACTGTTTCTATAAATAGCCACATCTGAGGTACTTAAATGGGGAGAAAGTGCAATTAAATCATTTACCGAACAAAGGTTTCAAGCTTTGGGGTTGGGATGCAATAAATCTCCTCCAAGCTTTTCTATACTTTTTTTTTTATAGAAACCTTAAATAGTTACAGCCATTTCATAAGGGCTCTTTTAACAAGCATATCAAATTCAGCTGACGCCCTGCTTGAAGTGAGGCCTCGACAGAAAGCCGCAAGCTGAGATATTAAAAAAAAAAAAACCATAATGGCGAGCTTGTGGAGGGCTGCCCACTCACTGTTTTTTCCCACATACACTCAAGGCGCGTTGGGCATTTCACGTTCTGGTTCTTTCATTGCTGCTCACACTTTGACCGTTGCTAGGTCACTTTTCACGGATTTGGGGAACCTGTCTATATTTCGAGGAGGAAGGAAAGCTGGCAGAGAGCAGCAAAAGGCCCATTTTGCTTGTGCAGCTGACACATTTGCTCCATCGGCTTCCTGTGAGCGAACTTTCTTCCCATGGTGTCTGAGGCTGTGCTGCATGGGTGGAATCACCCCGGTGGTGCTTTGGGGTAACTGCGCCCGGCACACAACCAGTAGCATGTTTGGAGTTAGGAGCGAGGACCGTGGTTCCTGGTTTCCATTAAGTTTACCGGCATGTGGGTGAAACATTGGTGGTTTGTGCAAGGACCTCCCGGATACATCATTTGGACATGAACTAGTGCTCGGAGATCGGTAACGTTTTCATTTTCCACATGATCAAATTCTCCTGAATGGCTTTTATTTAAGCTATCCTCGAGCACAGTCAAAGTGAAAGTGAGTGTGTGTGTGTGTCTGTGGTGCTACAACAAAACAGGTCTATCAAATAACCATTAGACATAGACAGATATCACATGCTTTTTGCTAAATCCATGTAAATGCTGTTGTTTTAGTCTTTTTTTTTTTCTTGCTTTGAAAGCAGCCCAGCTCATATTCTGGAAAAGTGGCGGCCAGCATCCCGCTGAGGAGAAGGAACGGATGAAGAATAGATAAACTGAAAATACTAAAACAATACACTTTCGTTTCCTGCGACAGTGCCCTACACCACGTGGATATGAAGGCAGGAAAAACGCGGCCCCGAATGGGACTGGCCCGGTCCGCAGCTCGCCGCCGGGGTCCATTAGCGACCACCGCCGTCTCTGCTGTCTAGGATGGTGCCTGCGGACACGCCTCTTGTCCCTGGCTCCGGTTGGGCCGCCACCTGTGTGGGATTCTGACTCCTGTCGGACCATGGCAGATCTACAAGGCCGGGTCTGGCGTAGATTGGAGGAGACACCACGGTTTCTGACACCCCCTGGAGACCACGGACGGCCGGCGTGCGAATGGAAAGCGGTACAGCCAGCCAAGATATCATGGCGTGGCTTCGAGCAGAGTCAAGATGACGGTGAAGGTGCTTTGAAAGGAAATCTAATCCGTTGCAAACCCACACTGTAGCACGGACTCTTTTCACAGACATAGAGCCACAAGCCGGGCCCGGCGCTGGATGGACGCCAAGGTCTGCTCGCCATGCCTTAATGTAACGAAAAAAAAACAGGCACAGATGATTTGGTTACACGATGGGTCCGCAGAGCAAAGTGCATTTGTGAGGTGTGCGATTTAGCGGCATAAAAATCAATTATCGTTAGCAACAGGCTGCACTCGGCAGGTTATTTAATTTTGGTTCCCGAAGCTGCCTGGTCATTGGGGTCCAGGAACTGAAATGTGGCGGAACTGGCTGAAATCTGAAACGCCGCCCCCCACTACCCCCTGATCCTGCAGCGAAGCAACGCTGTGTGAGACTTGAGAACGTGTTGTGACCTCGGGTTAGGTCCCCCCCGACATCAGAGGGGGGGTGGCGGGCGGACCCGTTAACCGTCTGGACGCTCGTTGTAACCGTGACGCCGTGATGAGCGGTGCTGATGGAAACAGCTTGTGGTCCGGCCCGATCCAGCCGCTGCCGCTGATTTGGAGTGAATCCGCTGGATGTGGATCCCTGTGATTCCTGTTTACTTCATTATACCATCCTGGTTGCATCTACTAGTCAGTTTAATCACCACCTTTCCGGGTGTCTCTTCCGTGTACAAAAAATACATATGTAGCCTGTTTATTCTTTGTTGGTACCATTAGCTGTCCTTCGTAGTGGGTGTGGCCACTGTGCACTTGTTGCTTGTGGCCTATAAAACATCTCAAACCTTGACAGCATCATGTTGTGGACTCATTGAGTTGTCTCAGCTGCAGATTTGGGCCCCGTATTCCTTGGGTCTCCCAAATCTTGTAGCTTGTCACCCCTCTTCCATGCGGACCCCTCGTCGGTCTTTGCGGCGCAGCCAGGAAGTTGCTGTTAGTGGAAAAGGCGACGGTCCTGGAGAGAGTTGCCAGGATCGCAGGCCAAACCATGTGTTGTGCCTTGGGGCTTTGCTGCGGCATGAGTTTGGGGGTGATGGCTTGCTCCATGTGCCCTGCCCCCCCACCCCACTCCCCTGCTGGCCTCAGGGGCCCACTGCTTTAGAGTTATTCTGCAACACGGCTCTCCCGGAGTACGATGCTCTTTCACGGTACAAACGCCCACCCCGGCTGACACAGGAAGGCATCTTTGCAGCACGTCATTAAACCATAAGTGCTCCCAAATGATTTCAGATTTCCACTGTGATTTGCTGACCTCAGTCTCTATGCTGAGCTGGTGTAGAGCGGAGGCTTTGGACGGTGGGAAGCTAGCCCTCTTATTCTGGATATTGTATAACATCAGTCTTACATACATGACCCGCTTTGCATTTAATGTCCTTTTGGGCCACTGCCCCATTTACAAGCTCCTAGGTTCATGTTTGTAAGACTACTTATAGCTTCGGAAATGTTACCGGCAACAGCAAGTCGATTTGGTCCAAACAGGCTGCTGTAACAAGTCGTGTGAATCACAGCAGATCATTGGCCAGTGTCCCCACCACTCCAGAGAACTGCCAGGTTTTCCTATCACAGCCCGGTGGTCTGTGTGTCCTATATGGTGCTGGTGCCCGCTCCCTACCCTGGTTTACTACCCTGTGTGCTCCATGGGTCTCCAAGGGCTGGTCTGTGCTACCTTTACAGCCCCCATGTCTGTAACTCCATAACGCCCCCCACCCCACTTCATTTTCCACTGTGCTGTGACGTCGGCCTCGTGGTCACTAATGGGAAGCAGGCAGCTGGGTATTGTGTCGGGCCCCCGAACGGCAAACCGCACACGGCTGCTGAGAGCGTCGGCCAGCCGTCTGCCGCGGTGCTGGCGACAGCTCGACCACAGGGCGTGCGGCTCCCGCCTCCGCGGGCTCTGCCGGGGGAGGGGCTCATCTGCGCTGCAGCCAAGGTCCTCCCTGGGGGACTCAGGATGCCTCACGGCGACCCTGTCCTGCGGGGGGGGGATTCCCGGAGTTGGTGCTCTGTGACACCAGTGCATCCATCAAACCTATTCACCGCTAGAGTAAACTGACCCCCCACCGGTGCACTGGACCCCCACTACACCTTTGCAGAGCATGTTTAAATACCGGGGGTGGGGGGTGAACTCCCACTGAGTTTAGTGCATGCCTGAGTTACCCGTAATCTCTCATACAGCAACGTCTTAAATTTAAGCTGGTATTTATGTTCTTACAAACAGAACCACAAAGTCCTGGAGAAAGCCTAGGAAAACATTCCCCTCCTTTCATCCGAATTTTTGGTATTCCACCTCCTAAGTGCTTTAATGTGCAACGCTTTTTACTCCCTGCTTCCCCCTCGCATGAACTGTCATCGCTCCTGTGTTGTTGTTGTTTTTTTTTTTGTCTACAAGAAAAATAAAGAAGAAAAATGTTTGTTCCTGGACAGGCATTGGCCCCGGGCCTGGGTCAGGTGTCATTTTCCGCGGTGAACAAGCTGCATGCTTACCTGCCGCTTTGGAGCGAGGAAGTGCCTGGACTATGGGAACAAGTGATGGTGACTATTTTTTACGTGCGTCAGCCATGGGAAGACAGCAAGCTATTATGCTCACAGGACAGTTCGAGATGCATTTTTGAGGTATATTCATAGCCAGACTATTCACTGGAATATTTCTGAAAACCCAGAAGTTGACCGCACACTGTGCCTTAGGGCTTTTTTTTTTTTTTTTACAGTAAGTGACATGAGGGAAAAGAAAACTGTGGCTTTGCTGTGCTCGCGTAGGCCATGCGGGTCGGGATTCATTGCCTGCAAAAAATTGTTTATTGGCAAGTGCTTTTACATACAGGGTTTTACTTAAAAATAAAATGATAACGTAATGTAAAAGTAATGATTATGTGCATAAAAATAAAATAAAGTCTGTAAAATAATATAAAGTAAAAAAAAAGTAATGTAAAGTAACCATGTCAGAACAGGAGCTATGTAAGCATTTAATATAGCATGAATTGGAAGGTTAAGGATTTGGCTGATGGGCATCGGTAAGGGGCAGCACTTCTCAGGTTCGCCTGAAGGTGGCGACATTGGGAATGGGGCCACGCTGAATATCACGCCTTTAGAGCCCGCTTGTCTGCAGGCTGGCCCCACGTGACCCGCACCCCCCTAGAAGACAAAGTTACCATTGTTGCCAGGCCCGTTTGTGCACAGAATGCACTAATCCAGAGACGGTCTCACCCCTGAAAGAATTCGACCCCACCCCCCAGGGCCTCCAACACACCAGTACAGTCAGTGGTTTCTGAAGAAAGCCTTGCCCCTGAACCTGACCATTTCGCCCCCCCCCCACCAGCTACCAGGACCTGCTAAAACTTGCACTACCTAATAAATAAAGGTACAATCCAGCATACACCCAATGCAAATGAGTCACGCTTGGCTACGCTTGTTTTATGCGAGGTGAACCTCACCAGCATTCTCAGGCATAAGTAAAGTACACCAGAAGCAGTAATGCATTCTGCATCTGTGCATCCAGGGGTGTCCTTCAGCAGCCTGGCTCAGGAACACAGAGAACGGGGATACACTGTAACCCACACTGAGGGTAGGCTATGACGTCATCTTGTCACGGCTCAGCTGAGCATTCTGGGAAACGAAATGGAAGAAGGTGCCGGGAGATGACGGGTGAATCGCACGGCATTCTCAGTCACACATCCTCCCAATTCATTAATCGCTACCAGACAGCTTTTAGCATTCTTATTGACACACAACAATACCAAATGAGTTTATTAGTCGATTCATCAGATAATGAGCCTTCGTCTTTTTTTAGTTTCGCTATGTATCGTAAAAGTACGTTGTTGCAGAGCACATTAGAGTAAATCATAGAAAAAAGCCACCGTTTTTTACCAGTATATCAAACAATATATAATGATCTCATATTAACTCACCATTAATGAATCCCGATGCATGTTTTATCTCTAGAAGTTACTATACTAGTTACTATATCTGGTAATTCCGTAGACCTTTGTGAACTGCTGAAGGAACAAGTCACAAATAACGCAAGTTGAATACTGATCTCATGTTTGTTTGACAATAATGAGTCGTAACGCATTTTTTCTCTGGAAAACATTATTATTACTAAGTATTTCTGCCCCATCAAGTAAAGTGTTACCAGAAAAACTGATGATCATGTATTTAACCCATAAGGGAAAGTAAGTGAATGATTCTGCAGTAAGAGCCATGAGTGTACAAATTGCAGACTAGTAATATAGCTGGGATGATATACAGGAGTGTCGCTAAGGCAAGATAGCAAGATAATGTGAAGTCATCTAATCCGATGGGACCAACCAATCACCTATGCGGGGGTCCGGAAGGCTAAACCAAACCAAAGCGATGACGCCCCCCACCTCTCCATGCTGAATCAGCGCGGCAGGCCGGAGTGGGGACAGCCAATTTGGTGTGGCACAGTAATGTCACATGGTCTGGAACAGGGCAATCTCAGGGTAGCGGTCTGAGTCATCCGATATGGTGTCGCTCCATCGCTCGGAGCAGGCAGCCATAAATCCGGCGGCACCAGAACCTCTTGAACAGATGCGCACATGGCCCCATATGACCGGAGGGGGGGGGGGATTGAGGAGGAGGGGGCAGCGTGCAGTTTTTGCGACTTCATGCAGTCTCATTCCAGATTCATTTTAAGAGGATGTCATGTCCCGGCCATGCTGAAGCTAAGCTGCACAGGCAAGGTGGGGGGGGCATCACATGATTCAGTCCTCCACCACCTACCTGCTGAACTGGCACAGCCGCATGGCACAACGACGTTCCATGCAACTCGCCAAAAGTGGAACGCAACGAAGCCAGAAATAAAAAACAAAAATTCCTTATGCTTAAAGAACTGTGATCTGAGGCCCCTTAGCTCCTCCTCTCCTGCCCCCCCCCCAACCCCCCCACCCTGGCTGCCATGTGAGGTGAGGTAACATGTGGAGGCGGACCTCCGTATGCTGACTGCGCAGGCGAGGGGTAGCATAAGGCATCCCTAATGAGGCCGGCTTTCCAGCACCACCTGTCACCGGCTGGGACCCCCCCCCACCCACTCCCCACCCCCACCTCCAGGTGCGATCATGAGCTGAACCTCCCCCTGACCCTGGGAACTCAGGGATCCTCAGAGAGATGGCTAAACCTTGAGGAATGAGGGATGAAGGAAGAGGAAGCGTCGCAGTAGAGAGCGAAAATACAGTGGATGAGAATCAAAGGCGACAGTCGTGTTTGAAGTTGTTTCTTTAAGGTTTGTGTTATCTGACTATTGTCTGTATTTCACATGTGCAGTACACATAAGGTGCCGAGGCCTACAGCGGAACAGCGCATGTATGGATGCATGCAAACATGCACATCTTCACCTCAATACCGGGGATCCTTTGCTCCCCGTACGTCTGCGGTCTCCCTGTGTGTGAAACAATGTGATTTAGTGACAATCTCTGCTCGTCGTGATGACCCAGCAGAAGGAACATGTAGTACCGATGTCCTCCAGAATCCTCAAACCTGTGAGAAGCTATTGTTTTACGGGGCCAAGAATTTCAGGTGGGCGATTTCATCAGACACATGAGTCGTTGTGCACCTGGGCTTTCTGACACACACAAACCCCCCCAGCTTGTTTTATTTTAGGGGGATGCATTTCGTGACAATTAAGCTTAGGTCAAAAAAAGGCAGTTGAACGAAATCCAGTAATCGGAACCCAAACCCGAATCACGCCCTGGGCCGGCTCGGAAGATAAGCTTATCGAGGTCCCATAACAGAAGAGTCTGCGGATCAACACGTTCTGTTCCCGTTGTCCACCATGTTGAATGAGAAGACTCTCGGAATGACGCCGCGGTCCTGGAGAAAGGACCTCAGGCCAGATTATCCTTGACCTGTATGTGGAAAGAAGCCTTTGAAGTGTTTTATGAGCTCAGATTTCAGTAGAGACCCCATACCACGTCTCGGATTTGCAGATTCTGTTTTTCTGTACCTGGTGACTTCTCTGGGTTGCCAGTCTTCTTGAAGCACACTTAAGAAATCTTCACGTAAATGAGAAGGCGTGGGAATGGACACAGGTCTAAGGTGTACTGTGTTGCTAGTTTCTCAGAGTTTTAAGAGGCAGTCTGTTTTGACCTGGGAGATTTCATGCTAGCTCAAGGACCCAAGCTGTAAGGAACCCAGTAAGCCATTTTGACATGGAGGCTGAGAGCAATAGTCAAAGGGTAAAACAGAGAAATAGCGGGTGAAATGTCACATTTTTTGAACCAGAGAGCAAAGCAACAGCCACACGATTTTCGTAGTGCACCGACTGTGCCCTGACATGGTGGTTTGTGCACAAACGCTCATGGTGAAAGTTCTCTTCTGAACATTTCTTTAAAATTATGGAAAATACTGGAAAAGATATTTAACTGGATCCATTTCTGACACATTGAACTCATAGTCTGTTAAATTATCCATAATTATCCACAACATAGGACATTTAAATTTTCTGTTAGAATGAGAGGGTGCCCGTATTACACAAAAGAATGAAATTATGAAATTTATTTCCTCCAAGGCCTTCAGTGATCACGGCACGATCTCACGTGTAACATTCCCAGTGAGTTTTTAAACAAGCTGGTAGCTGGAAAGGAAGTTTTTTTTGTTTGATACTAAATATTTTTCTGCTTCTCAAAGCAAGGGCAAAAGACATTAGAAGACTAAAGAACCACAACCAGATCTTATTCTCTGAAAGCTGTTCAGCTTTCCAGTGCTTTTCTTCATGCGCCGGCTACAGGAACTCCCCAGTGCAGGGCTGCAGTTTAAAAACAGTCCATAGAGTACGGTAACACAGGGCTGGAATTTCCTGAATTTCGACAAAAAAAGCAGTTCCCTTGAGTCGCAGTGGCTAATTTTGAGACACTCTTTTCAATCTTACATGCCACAGAAAGCAACAAAACAGACTCTGTCATCATTACTGAACTGCCAGTTGGATTTATTTATGTGCATTTCGAATCCTTGTTATTTGTTTTGGATTGCTTGTCCAACCAGAGAAAAGCTTGGAGCCTGACCCAATAGGAGACATGCACTGCCGTCTGTTGGCTGGTTTTGGTATTGCAGGCAAATGCGGGAGTTAAGACACTCAAAGACGATACAGGGCAACTTTGTGTCTGTTTCATAATGACTCTTTATTAAATTAACGTTAAATAAATTTAGACTTATTTCTAATTATGAGGGGAAAAAAGAAAAAAAATTGCTCGTCGCGTTTCATTTTTTTCTGTTAGCCTAGCTCGGTCGTTGTTTGTTTACAGCCGTGACTTGGCGCGGTGCAGTGGCCGTCTGTTAGCGCGACGGCCGCGAGCCATGCTGGAGACCTGTGCCGGAGAGCCGAGCGCCGGGTCACAGACGGCTCAGGAGGAAGCGGATGATGGTCCCGGAGGGTGGGAGTGCTGGCTCGCCTCCCGCTCCCTCCCCAGGCCGCCCCGCCGCAGCCGGATCAATAGGAGCAGGATCGCCCTGCGGAAATGCAGGGAGTGGGTTTGCACATTACTCCCTGCTTACAAAGCTTAATTGGATCTCAAATGAAAATGCCAGCCGTTGCTATTGATTGGTTTTTTATGGAAATCCAGGTCGCTGTTCTCCTGATTATGTGTGAACCGAGCTCTCTTCTTCATATTTGTGGGCATGTGTAACTTCTCTTGAAAAAGCAGCATTTTAGCCAATGTAATTTTTAGACATTAACACATTACCTGTAGAAATTTAAGGCGCTACATATACCGGTGTCCTTCCTGGTTTAGGTCACCCCTGACGTCAGTTACACGTTTTTCTATATGTCTGGTATTAACTGTTATGGTCAATTTTAAATAAACAGAAATTTTATCGCGTTTGTTGCCTTCATACCGGCTGTATTTTCACAGGCTGTCAGTTGCCTGTGTCTCATTTCTCTGCACACGTACAGTATCTGTCCGTCATCGGCCGTCGGTGATCCTGTAATGTCCAAGCGAATGACCCAGTCTCGCCGCATTTATCAGTCTCCTTGCGGTCCGTTATGATCACCCATCCATCCTGTCGGCAGAATCTGCCCTCTTGGAGCAGAACATCATTCAGGAGCCGTGTTTGCGTCCTGCGAGCCGCTCTACAGCGTTCAGGCAGGTGGTTCTAGACGCTAGCAGATGGGCCGAGGCTGGGAAAGCCGCAGTGCGGATCCGCTCCGATGACGGAGCCGCGCCAAGGACCTGAGGAGCATTGATCGTGCCCCCGCCTCCATGAGCCACTCCCCCCCCCCCCTATAATGAGCTCATGTCTCTGGGAGTGTGAGACTGCTAACGGGGCCTTTGTTGGGACGATTCATTCAGGAGGAATACAGGCGGGCGCTTGACTCAGAGGCGCTGTCCTCCATTGTGCGCCCGCGTGCCTTTGGGCGGCTTCTCAAGACGCCCGGCCGGCCACGAGAGACTTCAATGGCTGTCTCATTAGCGGCGGCATTCACGCGGAGGGCAGAGAACGCCCGTCTGATGTCCTAACAACCCAATTTACCGAACGCTGGGAAATTCATTATCCGCACGTTCATTAAGTTGCGCGGGGAAACACTCGCATCTCCCCCAAAACTTCACCCCTCCCTCCGCGCCAACCCCCCCCACTGCCCGCTCGAGGCCGTCCTGCTTGCTGTTTGCCCTTTGAGATGCCGCAGGCCCCATGCGGGCATGACGGTGGCTAATAGCGGCTCGCTACGGAGTGCATCTGCGGGTCGAACACGAGCCCCGGCTCGGCCGAGCTGTAGCCTAGCAACCAGGAACGGGCTGTCGCTGGCTCTGGGATGCGGGTCGTCGTGCCAGCGCCGGGCACCGGCGTGCAGGCTCCCGGCTGCAGCTTGCAGGCCAATGACATTGAGAGAACACTAGTGCCATGCGATTAGCGTATCGGAGTTACACAGCACTTTCGGAGTGATGTAATGGAGGGGGAGTATTAGCCAGGATAAAGGACAGATCTTGCTGGCGGACGGCCACCGTTTTGTGCCCCCCACCCTCCTCAAATGTGTCAGTGACATCACAAGAATCAGCCATCCCGCGATGCATGATTTTGAGCTACCGAGCTGCGCTTTTCATAGGGAACATGGATTTTCCGATACCCTGATCATACTGACTCGTGCGTCTTCTGCCGTATTGAACGGCCGATTCTGAGCACCGGGCTGGGGGGGATGCTACACCCAGCCGTCCCGGCAGCTGAGGGAGGCTCCTTGGTGGGTGGTGTGGGGGGGTCAAGTCACAGAGCTCCTTGGCTATGACAGGGCCCGTCTCTAATTGCCAGCGACTTCCCGCAGTTGCCGTTGTTGAATCCAAATCAGTCACGGCACGTTCTGGGATGACATCATAAAGCAGCACCCCCCCCCCCCCACTCTATAGCCCACTAACCCATTTTGGCTTTGTTGCTGCAAGGGTCTCACATTGTCCCGGAGGGGAGGGAATTCTTTCATTTATGAGCGCAGGACATTTCTGCCCTATTGATGATTTATGAGATCGATGGCCTAACTTCCATGCAGTTGTACCATTCTGGGTTTTTGATCTCATCTTGGGGCTTATTAAATCCTCTCAGAAATAAAATTTGCCTTGCCCCCCCACCCTCGATCCCCTGCCTCCACCCTCTCGACCTCTAGCTGAAGGTGAGAAATAGAATGTCCTGGTGCCCCCCCGTCGCCCCTACTCTCTCTCCTGTGACGGCTGCTATTCTAGCAGAAGTGACGCCTTCGCCGATTTCGGATCCACTTTGCTCCTCAAGGGTCTTCCATCACTGGTTTATGGAAAACAGACTCTTGGACAAACTTTTGCAGTCCCCGATGTACCCTGCTTTCTGTGTCATTAATACCCGCTCGCCCTCTGAGGCTTTTAAAGGGGCTTGCGTTTTTATGGCCGGTTGTGAACGCCGATGTTTAGGTTACACACCTCGCATGACAGCCTTGGCTGCTCTCAGACTGACGTCGTTCTTGTGACAAAACCGCATCCCTCTACCCCAAGCACGGTTCATCGGTTTGGCTTCACTTTATGAGTCTGATAGCACTGTAAACTGAACAGCAGTGCTGATTTACGGCTTATAACATTAATTAATAACATGTTCGGGGGGTTTGTGGGTAAACCATGTCCTGATGGTAGCAGAACGCATTCACTGAGGCATCTTGACCTAATTAAGAATTTCAGCAGCTTTTACCTTGTTTTTATTATGACAGTGCTGGCATTATTTTTTTAAAAATATAACTTTATATACAGGTCAAATTATTTATCGTAACTGGCACGCAGTCAAGAGTGTCCCCCTGGCTGGTAGCCCCTACCTCCTGGGATAGGCTGCAGTCCACCAATGACCCTGCGCTGGATAAATTGTTGGAAGGTGAAATTCCCCGTTGCATGTCCCTGGGAGACCAGGACACGTAGGTAACTATCCTATCTGAGTTGGCGCTCTGGCCCTAGTGCTGCACCGCTGGACACATGCAGACGTCTGAGCCTCACCTCTCTGTGGGAGCCCTCCTTTGACCTCCTACACACACACACACACACACACACACACACACACGCCATTATGAAATGTAAAGCAAATTACGACCTTTTGTGGGATTGAAATTCTGTGTCCTTGACTACAATGTTCCATGCTACCCAGATGGGCCAGCAGGTGGCGAAATGGTTAAGGAGATACTTAACCTGAGGCGGCCCAATGAGATATCAGGGGGTAAACTGCAGAACTCGGAGAGAAGTCCCCGTCTGACACCTCGCTGTAAAGCCCGGAGTCAGGCTGTGGAAGCTTCTGTTTGTGGCTGATTTATCTCGCCGTCTCTGGTCTGGAGATCTGATCTGGAGGTGACGGCAGCACAGATAGCCAACACGCCCCCCCCCCCCCACCCCATTTCCCTCACACCCCTTTGGGGGGGGGGGAGCTTTGCACTGGCAGCTTCTGTTCATCCAGAAGCAGAAATGAGGCACCGTGTGCTTTGATGATCTCCCAGCAGTTGCTTGTCAGATCTGGCGCTGCCCGCTCAACCTGTCCCCCCGGTCGCACCTTTCATCTCGCGCGGCTCGCGGACCCCGCATCCCGGACCCCGCCCCGGGATGTCGGTCCGCTGCGGTCCCTGTCCATCTGTTTTGTGTTGCGCGGGGTCCAGACGACTCGCATGCTTCCCCGCGCCCCCACCCTTCCCGCGAACGCCAGTCTCGCACACACACACGCCCTCTCTGAGGTGTCTCTCACGCTTTGATTCTAGCTTCATTAAAGAGCCATCTTCCGCACTGGGGGGCAGGCTAGGGGAAGGGGCTGGGGTGTGGCACAGAATCAACGTCTGGGGTAATCAACGACCCCCCCCCCCCCCCACACACACACACACACACACACACATACACACAAACACGTTATCGCAAAGTACGCCACCTGGCATGTTTACAAGTGTGTTTAGATCACAGCGTTTCAAATCCCCCTTACCGCTGACATGAACTTGCAGGCCAAAAAGACCACGTGGAACTTTCTCCATCTATATGCTATCAGGATCCTCTCTCATGCTTTTTAAAAATAATCCGCTGGCCCTCAGGTTTCTGTGGAATGCCGAAGTCTTGTGTAAGGACTCCATCTGCCCTGATTGTTTGTACTTAACCTTGTCTTGATGAAACAGAAATAAGAAATAATGTAGACAGCTTGCTGGCCGCTGTCCACGGTGGAATTTGTGCAGGAATCCTGTCCAGAGAGGGCAGGCCGCGCCAGGCATCTATAAATGCATCAGCTTTGCATGCAATTTTTTTAAAGATTAACTCATCGCACACCGGATCCTTGAATCTAGAGTTTTTCTTATTTATTACTCTCTTTGGGATCCCATGCTAGGTCACTGTTATAAAATGTAGTTGTTTTGTGAATGTTTCACAGCCTTCTCAGTGAAAAAGTTACATCTGACAAAACGAAGTACTCCATAATTCCTGCGGGGGGCAGCGACTAACACTTACTGCCCATCCTTCACCAAAATGGACATGAGTAGTTGTGAGTTACTCATTAATATATCACACTTCTATGAAGGAACTCCTAGAATGTAAAAGATAAGTATTATTTAGTGAATACAGTTAACTTTTCAAGGAAATAGGTATTGGCAAAGAAATACAGTTCCCTAGGTTAGCTTTGAAAAGAGGGCAACAGCTTAAGGTAGTTTTATCTGACTAAATCCTTTCTGCAGGTTTAATTTTCATGTGCAGTTTAGAGAGAATCACAGTCAGCCTCCAGTTGTACACAAAGAAATGTCAGGTTGATCTGATTTATCTGAAGTTGCCTTGGACCCACTGGTTTTGGTTACCCTGACTTACAGATTCATTTTCAGCTAATGGTCATATAGATCATTTTACGCATAGAAATAAACTCATTCCTGTTGCCAGGCGAATGAGTTTGGGCTTTTTTAGCTGGTACGGTTTAAAAATACTTCTTAACCACCAATCATTCTGAATGATTTTTTTTCTTTATTTGTTTGTTTGTGCGTTTGTTTATTATTTGCATGTTTATTTATTTTCATTTTCATTTTAAAATACTCAAACGCTATGTCAGTACAAACCAGAAGTCTGGGTTGGCAACACTGATTAACGTCCGTCGATGGCACCCTCAGCCAAAAAAGCAGAAGCGCACGCGCGTCCTGGTACACGCACATGTACGCACACATGCACACACACACACACACGCGCGTGCGTGATCGCGCTCTGATCAGTGGGAGCTGGAGAGAAAGGCAGATGGTGTGGAATCACCCGGTGCAAAACGTGGGGGTCTCTCTCCCTCCCCAGGGCTGACCCCCTGCACCCCTTTGAACAAGAAAGTGCTCTCACACTACCCACTACCATGGCTGCTTATTTCCTTATTATTATTTTTTTTTTTTGGTGTGTGTGGCAACCACTTCAAAAGCGATAAGTGTCTCCCCCCACCCCTCCTCCCCCCGGCCCCCTGCAATCGCACAAATCCTCAGCATATGTCATCGAGAGTGTTCGGATGACATGCATGGGTCGTGGCACGTTAAGCGCCCGTGCATCTGAAATATTAACGGACCCTTTTCGAGGGAAACCTCGGCGACGGCAGTGGTGACGGCGCGCCCCGATCAAAAGTGCGGTAATTGATTCTGAGGGGGGATCGACATGGGCGGCTACTGCGGATTCCCAGAGAGCGCGCTGGCAACCCAATGTTGCTGCACCTGTCCTGGCTGCGTGTGATGCTACGGTTCACACCAGCATGACCGCCAATTATAGCAAACAAAGTCTGTAGCCATCTGTATGGGCTGCGAGGCCTATTCTGGAAAAAAAAATAACAATTATGAAAGCCGTGATAAATACATTTTTTTAATCATCGGTTTATTTGGTTCCAAAACTCCAGTTGATCTGTCAGCTCTTATCTCGTCAGTCGCTTGATGAAACACAAAGCCAGCCACCTTTCCACATGATGCTGTTTGGTTTTTAATGCTCTTTTCTGTTATCCGCCAAATTTCCAAAACTATGGCACCAAGCTAAGAGTTGTTTTCCATAAAACCTACATGCTGTCAGTCGACCAAAAATCTGATCAGTGGGAAATAACATCCAGTACGGTTATTGTGACACGTTCCATTACACAAATGATTGCTAGTAAGAGGCATGGCCTAAATACAAAAACTAACTTCCATCAGAAAAATGTTGCGATGCCTCTAGTAACCAGAGAGGAAAGCAGGTCAATGCACTAGTGTATGGAGAGCGCCCTGCTGGCTGTCGGAGGGTACACACGGGGTCGGTGGAGTGAGCAGGATCCTGGCGGAAGCCTCTGGGCTGGGAAATTAACTTGAGGCTGGGGCTTTGCCCAAAACCACAAGGCCTCAGTGGTCTGCAGGCGTTGCCGGGGCGATAACGCGGGGATTAGCCGGAATGCTGGGTGAGCATATCATTCTCCTAGGACCCACGGGCTGAAGCAGAAGGGCTGCCTTTTCTTTACCTCCCCCTCTGCCCCCCCCTCCCACCCCTTTCATTATTCACCAGACTTGTCGCGAGGATTAGACAGACGGGTTGCCTAGTGACGGCACCAAGGAGGTCCCTGGCACACCTGCGTGGAAGCCGACACCCAGCGCCGGCCCGCCGCGTCCTGGAGGCATTCCGCTTGTGGGAAAAACGTGGATAAAAGACCCGGGGTGAAGAGGATAGGCCGGGCGTCGCGGGAAGGGCCGGCCGCGGCCTCACGGGCACTAGATAGCGGCTTTAACATAGGGTGGGCCAAAAACGGGGCACCCCACCAGGAAAACGATTAATTCAAAATTTCATTCTTTGTTCTTATTCAGTATTCTTGGTCTTCACCTCCCTGTGATGCCCCCCCCCCCTCAAGTCAATAAATAATGGTAAATTAAACCTTATTATGACAGGGGGGAGCACTGGGTACAGCTGTTTGGTGCGACTTCGACGGTAGCTGAGCTAGAGAGGAAGAGTTTATGACAAATGGCATGTGGGAATCCCTCCGGCTGAGGACTTTCGGGGATGGGGCCGTGATGGTGATGGGATCGCCGCAGCGCACAAAAGTAAACATTGGTGGGCAGCAGAAGAAAAAAGCACGCCCAAGCGTGGGAATGGGACACAAAGCGGCTGGGAGCAGACACCAGACTGCACCGGGACTCGGGATCGGCGTCAAGGCTGTGGCTGGGGTTACTGAGGGTGAGATGGAGAAAAAAAAACCCCAGAACAATTAATACGGCCAGTGAGAGCGAGGGACAGGTGGAACAAATCTACATGAATGATGCCAGTCACCTGACCTTGCTGCCCAGGATGTCTGGAACCCCCTGTTCTGTGCATAATGATGGCCTGTATCTTTTGTAAACAGGTCCAAAAATAGCTTATTTGTAGGTACGCAGTGCATGGCGCTAATTAACAAAAGGAGAGGAGTCACGATGAGGAGGTAAGAGGAGTGTGAACAGTGACTAAGAGGATGGAGAACAGACTGTTGGTCTTGGATCGTTAAAAATACCCAATGAGTTTATGAACTGGGAGCCGTCGCAGGGTGCACTGAAGTCTGCAGGCGTGCCTGGCTTCCAGAGACCACTGGCATGCTGCTGACAAGCGGCTAACAAAAAGGAATGATTGATGTGTGATGCTGATAAAGACAGAGACATGGCAGAGCCTGACATTACCCGTGTCCCCTGATTTCAAAGGAATGACATTAGACATTGAAAAGCACGCAGTCCATTGTGAAATGATCTGAGCGGTGCTGTTCATTGCATGTTATGATACTTGGGACTCTGATATATCAGAGGAGGGTTTCCCAAAGTGGGGGGTCAGAATATGGGGGGGGGGGGAATCGCAAGACGATTTCCAGAGTATGGTAGGGAAAATTTTAAAACACGAAATATTCCATTGTAACTGTATCCACAAATGATCGATTGTTGTACTAGTGAAAGGGACCCCCCCCCCCTCCCCCCAGCCTGCAAAATGGGGGGTCATGAATCTTAGGAGCTTGTGAGTGGAAAAGTTTGGGAACCCATGTAATAGACTGACCAATGAGCAGAGTGTGAATGTCACAGTATACAATCTTTTGGGGGGGGGGGGGCAGCGTCATTCAGATGAACTCTGGGACCCTTCCTTGTTCTTTTAAGGTCTCTGTGTACATCTTGCATCTGTGGTTCATGGTTTTCAAAGTCTATAAAGAGATTCTCCTCCGCTTTAACACTCACCCCACTGCCGGACCTTTCCCCGCCATATCAACGCACGACCTCCATTAGCCCGTTCCAGGTGTGATGACATATTGACACATTTGGCAGCGGGAGCTGTCGCCATGGCAAAGAGTAATTGGCTAAGCCCCTTTTAACGGGGTGCTGTAGTGTGACTGGCCGTTTAGGGCAGCTGCCAGGACCAATGACAGGCTTTTGTTCTCCCGTCATCCGGGCCCGGGCCCGTCGTCGTCACAGGGGAGAGGCCGGCTGCCAAAGCTAAATGACCTTGAGGGGATTTTGACAGTGGCCACACTCTGGGCTGTCCATTATGAAGCAGATCCTAGGCTTCTCTTTGAAGAACAGATCACACTTTATATATGTGTAATTAGAGGCGTTGCCGGGACTACGGCACACGGTTGTCATAGCAAAGGAATAACTAAAAATGTTTATATTTGTATATAATTGCCGCTTTGAAATAAACGGGCAAAAGGACCCTGTGATATTAATGATCTGCGATGAAGGGAACTGATTCAAATGGTTTAGTTTAATAAAAAAAAGTATTGGGACGCAGTTCAACAAAAACCAAGAAAAAATCTGAAGTGGCTTCCAGCCATTATACTTTTAATACCGGTTAATTAAGCCTTTTTACCACACTTAAAACCTTACTAGGGCCGCTCTGCGGCTGACAGTGCATTAGAGCCCAAACGAAGAAAATCCTTTGTGGAAAACTCGGATATAACTTATTGAATGTGTTTGTGCTTTTCCTACAATATGGGGCCATTTTAGGTTAGTGTTACTTTCTTTGCAATCTTAATTCCCCACCCGTTCTGTAAGCTAATGTAGCATTGTCTGTGCCCTGTGTTCTGGCACTGCTTTAACGTTCTAATAACTAACTAATAATTTCTGATAACGTGATTGTTTACAGCCATCCATTAATATATGGTTGTCCCAGCTTATCTGGTGCTAAATCATCCTGTTCTCAGAATCTCATTTTACAACGAGATTCCAGAACAATCTACACCTCACACTTTCGGAATGACTGGCATCTGAAACGGGCCAACGATTTTTTCCTCTTTTGTTATTCAGACGATGATCTGGTCACAAACAGGATTAACATTCGACGTCCATCTGTCACGCTTAGCCACAATAGCGCTTCGCTCAGACATTTGCGCTGACCTCTGCGATGCATCGCCAACTGTCTCGGTGTACATTTCAAACAAAACGCACTTCTGCCAAGCTGGCATGTAGCTGAAGACGAACATTCAGGACGGAAGTAAGAAACACACAAAACCAGTTTTTGAATGTGGTTTCTGAAGACCCGCATAGCACCATTAGCTGTTCTTGATCACACTTAGCCACGGCACCTCCTCATTTTCATTTGTGATACCCAGCTGAGGGCACCCTGTGATTGGACAGTTGTGAACAATCCAGCAAACTCCTAGGCAGAACAGGCATGCAAGCATAACACACACACACACACACACACAGGTTTGTAATTATATCTTTGTGGGGTCTATACATTAATTTCTATGGGGAAAACTCTAATGTCCCATAATGTAATATAAACATGGTACACACACACACACACACACACACACACAAATACAAACATGACATTTTCTGAATACTAAATTAAATGTTAGTGACACTGATCATATGATCTTTCTGGAATATTCTGATGAGTCCTTTTATTTCCGGAGAACTCTGTTATGAAAAGCATACCAAATATTTTACTTCATTGTTGATACCGTTAATGCACAAATAGCTTTCAGCCATATCATTGTGAAATAGCGCCATATATATAGATTAAACGCATAAATCAGTGTGTGATTGTTAAATATTAAATATATTAAAAATGGCCTTTTGATACACCTGGAAAAAGACCTGTAATCACAAATGGAATGTAATAATATAATTAATCATTACAGAGTGGTGCAGAGATATAACGATGTTGACAGGGATAGCCTTCGGGCAGACGCCTTGGCTCACATGTGGCGCCATCAACTGTCAGTGACATGGAACTGCAATGGATTAGCTTCTACCCTGACAGATGGCTGGAGGCACCAGTGCAGCACCTCATCCGCACCAGATTTCTGGGATGCACCGGAATTGTTTTTCTTATGAATTGTGTGACACGGTGGTTCTCCAATATGGTAGCCATTTTTCAGGTTTTTCATATTTTTTTTGCTACAAAATATACAACATTGTATTTATACTTGTATAGAGAGAAATATGTGTACGTATGTAGGTGTATGAAATAACAATGAAGGCAAATGAAGATTAGTGGTCAGTGTCATCATCTTCCTCTTTCAGCCCAGTTTGTCATCTGCTGAGAGACATAGATAAATTAGCTACGTTAGGGCAAATACAACTCCTTAAAGATCTTCCTTTAATAAAACACACTTCATTTAAAAATATATCAATCATTTGCTTAGCCGGTGTTTTTCTTTTTTTCCACCTGACCTTTGCATAGGCTCTATTGCTTCCTTTGTAGAGATCTTCTCAGAGGGTTCAACACTGGGGTCTCTTCTGGGAGTTCAGCCCACCCTTCTCACCTCCTTCCATGTCATGTGACCAATGGATCACAAGTTCAGGTCGCTGAGCCCGTCTGCCGGACCACCAGGGGGCAGAGCGGTCTACCGCGTCCGTAGATCCTCAGAAGTGGCGCATCTCTGAGGCTTGCTACCAGAGATATTCTGGTTGTTCCGGGTGCCAGATAAGTGGGACAGGTGAGAGGCAGCGTGTGTGGGGGAAGGCTGGAAGAGTTGCTGGCAGTGTATGCCAGTTTACTGGGATTACCGGGAGATGAAAAACATGTTTATTCAGATGGTGACACCACTCATAATGCAGACTGCCAAACCCAACAGTATGTTGGGCCACAGTGGGCTTAGGCCATCAGATGTACCTGTGCAGCTGTGGAAGGGACATACGGGCCGGCAGGGGGCCGTCTGCATGCATCACGGAGAGACTGCTGCAAAACAGACCTCGTTTGCATTCGCAGAATCACGAGGTTGCCCACAAACACAAACTCCCACATTCTACACGGGCACAAGTGGCCCAGAAACGGTTTATACAAATCCAGACGATATTCTGAAACAGGAAGACAGACCAAGGACTGAGCACTATTATTAACAGCGGGAAAAATTCAGCACGGGCAATATAGCGGGGCTGATGACGGAGGGTCATCTAGTTAACTGCCAGATGCGCTTGCATTCGGAGGCTTCCAGGCTGTATTGTACACCGTTGCAGGAAAACAGTGCTTATCGATGCTAATGCTATTGCGACGTTCCGGTATGGAATAGCAGCATTTAAAGTCAAACAGTGTAGCTTGTAGCAAACAACCCAGCACTTGTGTCTCTCAAGGTTCAGGGAATTAAGTGCCAGTTCCAAGGCAAAGTGCCTGTAATCTATCCCCTCCAGGCCGCCGGAACAGCGGCGGCTCCCAGCAGACAGTGGCCAGGCCGTCGTCAGTGTCTAAGTGGTCTTTATGGATGGTGGCTGTTGACAGGCTTGCTGGGACATCTGCAGTATGTGGCTGGGAAAAGGCGCCGGCCGAGTGGCTGGCACGCGTTCAGGGCCGTGCCACGCCGCGGACTCCCCGCTCCCTTTGTCAGCGCGACACCTTTTATAGTGGGATATGGACGTGGTGCTTCGGAGCCCCGCGCCGGCTGTTCGGGACGCCAATAATGAGGTGTATTGTTAACGCGGCCGACGACGCAGCAGCCGCCCGTGGCCCCGTGCCACCACGGGGGACCGTTTCTCACCCCCACCCATCCCACCCCCAGAGTCGTGCATTGTGGGAAGCCGGGGATAATCCCATAATGCTCGGCGTGCATTGCACCCGTGAGTCACGCAACAGGGGTGCCTCTCATAGTGGCAGCCGTGCTCCCAAGCTGTAGGGAGGCCACTGCCCTGTTTCCCATTGTGCAGAGTCACAGCAGCACTCGTTAGCCATCATACTCGATCCTCAGCCAGCCTTCAACGTAACGTAGGTTACTATTATGTGGCATCATCTTCATCAGTAAACAATACCAATATGCGCAGGGGGGTCATTCTGTTTGAAAGGCCCTGGGAGGGGATGGGGGGCATTGTGTTTGAAAGTCCCTAGTGCTTGGCTGTCATCTGCAAACCCCTGATCTCAAACAAAACAGGACACTGCAAATAAACATGAGCCCCACGACGCAGGACGGAGGAGAATCCCCACTGCGTGGAACATTCCGGGACGACCGAAGCGAAACCGTCAGTAAGAAACGGTGCCGTAAAGCCAGCAAGGGGATCTGCTCAAAGAGATTTGCGTGGCTTGCACGATAATAAAAGACAGACCTCACCGCCATGAGTTCACCTCAGAGGGACAAAACCTAATGCAGCGTGCTCCATTTCCCGATCTGCAGAGCCATTCCGTCGGAAAACTTAAAACGTTTCTGGGTTTTTTTTTTATGGCAGTTGAGGTTTGAGCGGTGGGGGGTCTATCCTGCATGAGCATGTCAGTGAAATCAGGTACTCTGCACCTCCTTCTCGAAGGCCTTCACCTTATTTAACCTCCTACACAGCTCTCGCACACGCTAAAACACTGGCGCTCCTCCTTCCCGAACCAGTGCTTTGCTGGAGGACATGGGCAGGCTTGAGCCTGTGGGCTGGTGGAATGGGGAACGGAGAGCAAACGTCTCCTGGATTTCAGCTAGGCTTGCAGGCCACAGGCCAAAGGAGAGCACAAGTTGGAAACATCAGGTGGGACTGGAGAGCTTCGACTCAATTTTTAATGCGATACTCCGTTAACTGATGACACGACAAGCATCTACGCGAAAAAGGCGAGCAAGAGAGAATGGACGAGCGCACACCTTTCAAACAGCTTCAGGTGGTTCTCCCTTCTCGCGATTAACTGCAGCTGCACAAACTATGCTCGATGAATCACCAGGGCTAGTTTTTGGGAACGCGCCCAGTTCAACACTACTTGATGATAAATGGTTCATGGCATGTGAAGGAAGAGGACGGGCTGTTTGAATGAATCACTGGCAAACAAATTATATTTGTAGCAATTAGCTCTCAGTAGCTATTCAGTTTTTTTTTTTTTCGGTTTTCAGTTTTGGAAGTTAGAAGTTTTCAATTTAACTTTTCAGCCTAGTCGTGTCACATGGGTTGACGTACCCAAGGGAAGGGGGGAAAATAACAAGCTTGAAACTAAAACGTGAGACAGTAGCCTCATGATTATCCGAAAACTCGTCATTCGCGAATGTGATTTAAGAGCATAAATTACATTGAAACTGATCCATTCTACGCTTTCTAATTTAGAAGCAGTGGGAGGCCCAGCTAGATGTTGGCTGACTGAGTGAATCCTCAGCATGCTTATAATTATGTTTAAAGATATTTTTTTATTCACACCTTCATGATTATGCATAGAAATAAAGTATCTTGGCTGAAATGGGCAGATTCGTTTTGCCTTTTACTATATGACATCATACTTTTTGCCCTGTGACCTCACACGTAGCATACGAGATGAACGGAATGATGCAACTTTTTATACATATATTTAATATATTTATTAAACAATATTATAGATTTCTTGATATACATATATAACTTTATACGTTTTCTAATGATCAAAGAAATCTCAGACATTGCAGACCTGTGAACCTATGCAAATCTATGTATTGCAGACAACTTACTGATGGATGAAGATTCACAAGGCAATGAAGAGCGTGAAGTGTTCAGATATATTGTATCGCAACCCTGGCTTTTATTTGGGCTGGAAAGAGTACAGTTTTTTTTTTCATGTTCATGATAGATGAAGTGTTCCTGGAACAAGAAGAAGAGAGCAGCTCTCTGACTGAACCAGCCTGTGCTGTCTCATCCTCCATGTCCAGGCACTGGGGAGGGCATTCAGTGGAAAAAAGGCAGAAAAGTGCATTCTGGATGTACGCTGCATACATTACACTTCTAGCAATTTACTCTACAGGTTCCCGCTGGCAGAAAGCTGTATTCCACACCCTCGCAGTGAGCAGTGGGTCTGGGATTAGCTAACGATGCGGGGGAACATTGAGGAGGGTGCCACGAATTTATTTTTACACAGACACTCACCTCACCCAGAGAAAATGTGGCGGCGGAAATCTTGGACGCGCAGACAAACGTCTGCTTTAATATCCCCGGTGCAGAGAAATAAGAAGGTGGATTATTATTTAATGCTCATTTTTAATGGAGCATTCCCGCCCGGGCCTGATTGGGGCGGCAGCCTAGCGCTCGCGGCGGCTAAAGGCTCACCACAGCTGGACAACAGCTGGGACGCCACGCAGGTTGAAACACCGACAAAAATTCAGGGGCGCAACCTTAAACGAAGTTACGGGCTGCGCCCGGGCTGCGTTCTGCGCCACTCGCCTCGCTTAAACTGAACCACATTTTGCGGGCGGACTTAAGGAGGCCTGCATCGCTCTGCTCCTTTCATTCTTTAATTTTGGAAAAACCGCCGTATTAATCTCGAATTAAGGAAAACAAAGGCCCCACTGTGCAGTAACCGATGACTGTTTCCTGCTGCTTCTCCTCTTACGGCAACTGCCGGGGATAAACACATACTTATGTGAAAAGCAAAACTGCAACTATTAAATGGAGAAATAAATTACATTCTCCCTCGGCTCAAAAATTGCACCCGCTGTCTAGCAGGTCTGCTGCTGTTAGACGTTTGCTGCAGTCATCCGAGAGGCAAAACTGAGCCTCTTTTCCAAGGAACATGCGCGACAGGGGGTAGACAAAAAAAAAATGTTAAAAACAGGCAAGATCGTTCTCATCTCGGATCGTCTGCGATATGACAAACACTTTTGGCGCAACAGAGACTTGTCATAAATTAAGGCCTTGTTTTGTGGATAATAAACCGAAGATGAGACCCTGTGGTAATCTGGGGGAATTGTGCAGGGAATTGCATCTTAATTAAAACGCGGGTGACTCATAATGTCGTAGAGAGTAAACACAAACAGAGGAGAATCCCGAGGACGTGGGGGGCAGAGTGATGTACGGCTGGCCCACATCCTGATGAGAAAGTGGAGCGTGCGGGCGGGGTGGATGGGACTTGATGGGTAAAATAGAGAAGCGGTCTGGGACTTTCACAAGAACTTCCTTGAGTTCTGATCGTAGTTCTCTGTTGTTGTTGTGGTCACACTTGACTCTCACTGAAATTCATCAGAAAACAAGAAGATGGCTGTTGACTTCCATGCTGCTGTACAGCATTCTCTGTGCTTCCTTAATTATGTAACTATGCAACTATGTTTCATTATAATGCATCAGAGAAATTATGACAATGTCATAAAATTAGTTGCCTTTAAAGGAGAAGTCATTAAGTTTCGGTTTGTCGCTCATTTGCAGAGGGAGAATTCCAGTAAGCAGATGACTCTTCATGGGAAGAGACCCTCTTGTGGACACTCCGGAGTCTGTCTCCTAAGATATCATAGCTTAGACCTGCCACTCCGGCCCTGTTACTATCTTGATGACAGTGACTTTATGGCTAGTGTTAGAAAATAAAACCTATGCGATGGTTTTAACTTCTCAGTTTTATTGATCCATCAAGGTATATGGTGCCTTCTGAATCAGAACTGAAACAGCACGATATGCTTTCAGTCATTGTAAATGTAAAATGTGATTATGCATTGATTATATGGCATCTCTTGTTCTCCCTATTCCTCTGACCTGTTTTAGTCTTACTGGCACAGAGTTTGCATTCTTGAGCCTTACTGAAAGGGGGGGGGGGGCTACTATGGCCGTATTTCGCCAAGAGCGACCTCCTGGACCCATTCCAGTGACTTTTCTGCGGCACTGCGGTGCAACCCAATGCCAACTCACGTCTTTGTTATACATTCAGCTTCCTGTCCCGCTTACATGCGATGCTTCATCAGACTCAAATCACCTGTCCCGTGTGCCGCACCGGAATCCGGCTACGGTCGACTTAGGCGGGGGGGAGAGGACCTTCCGGTCGGACGTTGGCGTACCCATGTGTCTGTGTCGGCTGCCCATGAGCAGCGCTTCATTGCCGTTATTGCGGCAAAACTCCGCGGTAAAGCACATCTGACGCATAAATCAGGACCCTGTCGATCGGCATGCGTTTGCAGAGCTCCGAGTCTCCAGGCTCCCTATCTCATGGGCTTTCCGCGAGAAATGCAGCTCTTCAGCAGACGCTGCTCGGGATGCGTTTTGGGCTCAGTCCAGCGGGTTTTACTGACTGATTAATTTATTCGCGTGCGCTCGGGATGGATGCGGGAGGGGGTGGAATTAGGCCGCGTTCACGGCCCCCCCCCTCGCCCAGCGTGTCTCGGGGAGGCTTACCCTGGCCAGGCCTGGTGCCAAGCCCCGCTTTTGCTAACCTGCATATGGCGTGATCCATGCAAATGTGCATCGCTAGATAAGGGACTGCCGATGATTGATGTCAGCACATGGCTCCACTCGCGAAGGCACCATCGCCGCGATTTCCGCGCTACACCAGCCACAGACGGCAGGAACAGCATGCGGTACACTTCGGCCTGAAAGACGCCCCGGTGCGCGTGTCTCGCCGTGACCTCTGCCCAGGAAGCGAGGCAGCGCTGCTCGATTTCTACGCCCGCTGCGAGAATCTGGGCGGAGATGGGTAATGCACAAGGATGCTCGTCTACAAAACATCCATGGCGAAAAACGCTAACGTAAATAACAAAGTACGCCTCCAAAAAAAGGCATGTCTAATTACACGCCTTTGAAGCACTTCCCAGAGCTGACTACAATGCTGGACCGACTTTCTCTCTCGCTTTCTCTCTCTCTATCTCTCATCCTGTATAACGTGGCCTGTTCAGAACCAGCAAACGAGCAGCTCCTCATCTCTAGGGCCAAGAAGCCTGGCCCCAACCCAGCAGTTGGCCTGACTCTCTGATTTCAGTGCCTCGCTATCCAGCTCTGCCGCTGTAGCCATGTGATTAAAAGCACCGCTGTTGCCACACCTAGTGGGGGGGGGGGGGGGGGCTGCAGGGGGGCTTGTTCCATATTTGCCCCACCTGCGGCTCCGGCCCCCTTGCCAAATAAGCAGCAGGACTCGTTGGGCTGTTGCTGTGGAAACGGCGGAAGCTGGGGGTGGGAGGGATGGAGCCTTCAGTGGGCAACATGGGAATTGTTTTTTTCTCTCTCTCATTTTGTTTTTTTTTATGGCTAACGGATAGAAAACAAGTGAATCATGATTAATAACAACCTGCGTGAGGATGGGGTGCAGAAATTGTCATGTCTGTGGGATACTAGTGAGCGTTCCTCTCTCACCTGGAAGCGCCAGTTTATCTTTGCTCACTCCCTGCAAGGATTGATGCTACTAGAATTTTGTTGTCATTTTTAGTTTTAGTTCCTACCAGAACGCATGCATGGCCCTGTCCAAACTTCTCTTCATACTACCCTCTGATATGAAGTGAAATCCTTATTTTATGCTAGTCACTCAGGAATTACGCTGCCCCCAAGGTTGCGTGATCTACAATTCATAAACAGCGGATTGAAATGAATTTATTTAAATTTGCATATTTTTAATTTTTTTTAATGGTGCCTTTCCAGCTAGGATTTTGAGGCAGCAGCGTGGACATCACAGATGTTAAAGATATATGCCATTAAAAGTCTGAGTGGAAAAAATAAGATGAATGGGAGGAAACAAAATTCTTATGGCAGTTAACGGAGGGTAACAGACCCGGGGGGGGTGGCCGGCTGGCTGCCTCACCTCCCCTGGACGCTGTTATACAACTCGAATGAATAAGAGCTGCTAAAGTTAAAGATAGCCGAGTAGGGTGTGGGGGGGGGGCACTTCTGCTTGCCCCTCTGCTATGGTAGCTAGGGATACACAGCAGGTCGGTCTGTGGCATGGGCTCTGGGTTCCAGACCTTGTGGCTTGCACACAGTTGATGCCCCCCCCCCCCAGGCACAGACGCACCCAGGCATGGGGGAGAGGAGAGAAACATATTGCTGGATAAATGCTGGCAATGTGGCGTCCGGGCAATATGGTATCCGCCTTAGAGCTTTATGGAGCGAGGGCAGAGGCAGACCCCAGGGGGCGCTGTGTGACGGAGATCTTTAGGGCTTGCTTTACGGTCATATCCACTTTATGAGGATGTGGTCATGTTCAGAAAGGAAAGGCACGACTGATTATTTTAATTATTCAGTCGAGAACGGCAATTAACCATTTGGTCTGGCAGGCCACTTCTGTCGGCCCCGATTGAGGAGGATCTGTCCGTGCGTAATCACACCGCTGATTGGCAATCAGGATGCGAATGTGACACTTCAACCGCAGCAACAACAACACTCATGCTCCTTCTCTGCTGGCTCCGGGGCTGATGTGGTCTTCAAGCACAAATGTGGGTTTTAATAACGCCATGGCCAATGTCCAGCAGTAGGCAGCAACGTGATTGGCTGCCTGACTCTCAGCCGAGCACCTGGAGCTGCCAGGGGGCGCCAAGGCAATCCGGCTTCACGCACTGGGACCTCACCTGCAATGGGGAGCAGAGAAAAGCATTAAAAACGCAGCTAGGTGGAAAAGGTTAGAAAATTAACCCAGTTCAATTTTTTATTTTTGCATTTTTTTCCCCAAAAACCATAAAACTGACTTAAAGTATTACTTTAATTTACAGTTTTTTTTCTTTAATTCCTATGTTGTTCTTCCCAATTGTGCTGCTTGATGAAGGAACATGTGTCCGCATTTGTGGGAGGACTATAATAATTTTAAAACGTTTGTGAGCATCCGATCACATAGAATCCAGGACACAATGATAAACAATGAAAAGAAGCATTTTTAGCAAACTATAGACAGTGCCGTGGATTTGGAAAGACCAGATTTACAAGTTGGTTGAGCATATAAGCCCTTCGCCATGCAGTCAAGACCATTAGTGGACCTGTGTGCTAAGACAATCATCTCCTTTGTTACAGGAACCTTCTAATGTTATGCAAAAAGCAACATCGACCTGAAGCTTGGTCTGTAGCCGGCAATGTCTGAGCACAATCAGATGCCCTGTGTAAAAGACTGGAGTACAGTTGTCTATTTGCCATCGCTGAGGTTCTCTGAGAGGCATTAACCCTATAGTCCCTGGTCTATGTCACTTTCTCAGTAGAAGCCACAATTCCATCAGAACTTAAAAGGAAAGATGTATCTATGAACTGAAGAATCAGTGGGCAGTGTGTAGACTCACAGCTAGGGGGCACAATGTCTACCAGGCCCACTGCGGATGCTAAATAATTTAACGAATTGTGTGCCTTATTCTGGAAGGTTCATCATTAATTGGTCAATAGAAGAAGTACTTTTATACTGCCGTGGTTCATTTTGGGTGGGATGACCTTCTTACTCAGGGTATATTTAATACACCTGAAATGTCATAGGAAACGGGCATTTCATAGATAGGCAGTCTGTATCATTACTTACTCAGCAGTTTTTAATGGCCATTTAAGGGATGGCTGGTTCTATTTTCTATATGCCACAGAATAGTTATGGCCTGCATGGACCTTGAACCAGAAATAAACCAGAATTAAATTATGTCCTAGTCAATCAAGTTCTGAAATGTGCAGAGTATTGTCATGTGAAAGTCGGTCATATTGATTTATGGTTATTTTTCCAAAGGGGATCAAAACGCAAAAAGCCAATATTGGAAAAGTTGAACGTGATTCTGTTACCTTTTCGAATAAGGTGATCAAGCAGTAAAATAATGTCTTTAAAAAGTTTAAAGCCATCCCTCTATCTTCCAAGTGATTATGCAATTCAGGACCATAGATAAAAGGGGAGTGACCAAAGCAACATAAAAAAATACAAGAAAGGGCTTTATTACAAATGACCGCTGAGGTTAAGGGTCACGCCACCTGGACACTGTTGGTGGTTTGGGTCCAGCTGACAGTTTGTTCTGGCGTAGATGGTCCAGTATAGCAGGAAGAAGGAAAGGAGGAGTTGACATTCAAGATTCAATATTCAAGATATTTATTTGTCATATACAAAATTATACAAGTACAATGTGTAGTGAAATATACGATGATTCGGTCCTGAGAGTGCGGTAAAGTTTAGAAAATGAAAGAATATATGAAAAGGATAAGATAAAAAGTAATGAAAGTATCTAGAAAAATATATTCTAATAACATTACAATTATCGGCAATATCTGTACAGTGTGCAATATCATACAATAGAATATATACATTTGTGTTGTAAAGTGCGGTGTGCTAGTTTCTATTGATGTAAATTAACGTATTATTACAGTATGAACAGTTAAGAAGTTCTGATTTAGAGCGTCTTATAACATGGTGCAGCAGGTAATATCACTGATGACACATGAGGGAGACCTGAACAATAAACATCAAAACAAGATGGGAAACAGCCAGGAATGGCCACCACATGTAGTGCTAGGCTGGCAGAAACAACTGCTTTCTTCACAAATAGTGTAAGTCCATTAAAAGCTTTAAAATATATGACAGGCAGTCATTGTATGCAGATACGTACAGGGCTGATATATTTGCATAGGTTGTTCTCACACTTCTGCATTGTGTAGCAGATGAAGACACATTAGGGAAGCGTCTGGGTAGCCAGCTATCAGCGTGTAGCGATACTCTCATGTCAGTGTAATAAATGCATGGCGCAACTTTTTTTGCATTAGTTGTAGGAACGTGTTTCTGGCCTTATTCTGGTTATATCCTGGAGAGGAAATAAAACCACTTAAAGAATGTTTGTCAGTTGTAATATTAAAGGCATACAGTATATTGAGGTATGATTATCCCAACAGCCATTCACATTCAGTCTGACAAGGCACGTGTTCTGACATATGGAGCATAGGAACTGTAAGAAATGCTCCGTTTGGTAATAAAATCCCTGCGGGTCAAAAGACGTAGCAGAAATTGCAGGGGACTCAGCGGTGTGCCGTGCGGAACTCCACACCGTCGAGTTCAGACATTCATCATTCACTCAGACAGAGCGTCTGACAGTTAAAGCCACAGCCAAGAAAACACCCATCCACTGATATCAACAATCAAAGGTTAGAAAGAAAAGAAGCCATTACTCATGACAAATGCTGTATGTAATGCTGTAAAACAGACAGCTGCTCAGCAACATATTGGGAAGATAATAGCATATACTACATAAATAGACTTCCCAATTACAGGCAGAAATTTTAAATGCCATAGAATTTGTGACAATGTAGATAGTTTACTTAGTGTAGCAACTACTAATTATTAAAATGCTGAATATGTTATCAAGAAAAAATTGCCGTAGACATATCCATTTGTACTGTAGGTGAAAAAACCAGTAACAAATTTCTATCTATAAAATGCAGAATTTTGCTGTCAGATGAATTCATAAACTCATCATTTCATATAGTACATAAGCGAGTTTGTTGATTAGTTGAGTAATTAGTTTTGTGGAATTATTAACAAGAAATTGCCAGAATTGCCATCAGTCAGATTGGAAAAGTATATTAACATACCCATAGAGAGTTCTTTTTATAAAACCCTTGGCTGTCATTCCAGGCAATAAGAAATACGTCTAATTTAGCCAAGCACCATTTGTGTTGTAATCTTCAAAAAGCCTACTTTAATACCCGAGTGTGGTCATATATTTTTACGTTTCGGTTTTCCTTCTAAAGTACCATGACGTTCACCGCAGAGTTTCTGAATAGCAGCAGATTCATTATTTTAGCTCCTCGTTTTCAGCGCAACGAGACATTATTCAAATGAATGGCTTTATTGTTCTACAAAAATGGGTTTAGAAAGCATATCTGTAAGCATTGTGACAGTCACAGAGGTAAATGTGTATGCCAAAATTATATATTTTTTAATGCTTTTATGGGGGCTAGTGGGAATTAGTAATAATGAACTGGTCTGATAGAATATGCTTTTACAGCGGTATAGAAATTCTCTGAACATTGATTTCAGAAATTAAAAGCTAGAGTGTGATTATACCAATGAGTAAGGCCAATTAGATTCTGGAACAGCTGACAGATTCCAGAACATTTGCGACAGTGGACCTAAGATTATCACTTTCACTTTCCATGCAAACGTTACGGTCTTATAGCTACATAATTGTAACCGTTCGAATGGTGATGGCCAAATCGGCGAGGAAACCAGCAGAGTCATCATAAAGCCAGGGGATAGTCCATTAAGATGAGGAGTTTGATTACAGGAGTAGCCAGGTGGAAAGGACTCGATTAAAGCAGAATTCTCATCAGTTTCATTAAGGCTGGAAAAAGCGGGTTTTTCATCAGCAATTAGCACGTGCAAACCTGCCGCTTTATCTGTAAGTGCCCTTTATTTAATGATTCTTTTTCTCACTATATATTAACTGCTTGCAAGCAGGACCGGATGCAAATAATTTTACTTTGTGAGAGAACACATTTGATGATGAAATACCTGCAAAAACTATTGCCAGATCTTCCACGTCCAAATTTTATTACCCGGAGTAGATGTTTTCTACTAGGTTATTTGCCTGAATGTCACTCAGCTGTCTCTCAAACATGCTGTTTCTCACAGTAGATGTAGTGTTTTTGTGTACACTGGCCCTTTCTGTGGCAGTAAATCGCAGCTTAGACACCCACCGCTCTCACCCCCCTCCTCACCTCGAAGCTGGCCACGTGGATTAACATGGAAATACGTCTGGCTTCTTTGTTCTCATTTCCCCGCGGCCACGCGAACTTGACCTTGCTGACCCAGTGAAACGTGCTGCTGCCCCCGTGGTCGCCAGCCTAGAGCCACCCCCTGCTGCTCCAACAGCTTGGAGTCCCCCGAATAAATGCCAGGCTTTCATCTTCCCAAAAGTCTCCAAAACAGGAGACCGACTGGGTTCCACATTGGGGACCTGATGTGTGGGCAGTCGGGGCCTCATGGGACTTTCGCTGTAAACCTGGATCAGACAGCTGGGCCGAGTTTCCCCCCACCCCCCAGGAACAAGTACCTGCCACCCAGTGCAGGGGGGGGCTTGGAAAATGCATTGGGTTGGGTGGTGAGGTTGGGGGGGAGGGTTTGAAAAGAGAGATTTTGGAAGAAGGATGCGATCGACTTCCCAGGCTCACGCACACCTAGCGCTTACCGGCAGGAGACGTGTGACTTTGCTGGGCATTTCGTTGGACGCCTTGCTGGGTCTGCGGCCTGATAGGATTAACAGTGCTTTGGTGCAGATGGACCACCAGCCTGGCACCTCGTAGGTGGAACCGAAAGGCGTGGGCGGGGGGGGGGGGGCTTTCGGCCGCACTGCTTTTGTACATTTCAAGAAAATTAAACATCTAATTGCTCCGGCACTCGGAGGCAGTCCGGCGGCCCTCAGATCTCACCTTGCGGGTCTCCGCGGGCGGCCGCCTCTAATGTGCGCCGCCATGTTTCATAACACGCTGGACGTCTGACCTACGGCGCCACACGTAAAGTTCTCCCCCTAGTGCCGCTAGCTTACCAAAGAAGTCCCCTTGTGTAAATATTACTTCCCATTGAAAGGGCTCTCTGTAAATATTAAAAGCTGGACTGACGGACATACCCCACTGCAGCTGACCTCGAGCCCCGAGCCTCACGCCTCGCGGGGCCCATTCAGGGCCGAACAGAGCTCCTCTGTGACGCACGCAGGGCCCCGGAGTCCGCTGTGTTTGCACAGCAAATTTTATTCCTCCCCTTTATTCGCACACTGATTCGTGTTTACCGTGCAATTTCGTCCTTTAATGTGTTAGCTGTTTTTTCCACCTCTTTAAAAAAAGCAAAAGATTTTCAGTAACTTGACTTTGGAACATAGTATATGACAGGTCCTGAGTAGACAGGGGTTGACTATGCATAAGTTCAGCTAGAATGAACTTCCGATGGATGCCCAGGTACTAGTGTAAGCAGTACTGAAGCAGGAGCTGCACAACAATGGCAATTAAACCACGATGGTAATAAGATGTAGTGCGCACCCTTCTTATTGTCGGGGCCACTATATTTGTTTATAAAAGTCTTCAGTTATTTTACTAGGAATCATATGCTAAATGCTTGTAGCTCCACTTGAATAAACATCCTTCCGACCGGTGATTCCCAACCTGCTTTCTTGCCACAGACATGGGCATTGGGCTGGAATATGCCTTGTTTGCAAGTTAACGGGCTCTGCTACAATAAACATTGAACACTTCTGTCAGTCGACCTTCAAACCGAAGCAGGTGATTAATGTGACCACTCACTCGACTGCCAGCAAAAAACAAATAAAACACTAACTGCCAGGCTTTCTCACTCTTCAAGTTCTTATTTTATATGCAGATTTTAGGGCAAAGTTTGCCGGCAGGTGCATACGTTGGTGGTTTGCATTAAAATGTTGCGATTCTAAGGAATGCGACGTGTTTTTTTCATTATGACATCTGACCACGATGGAGGGCGACGTTGCGATCTATCTTGGGAATACTGTTCACCTTAAATTTGCGAGATAAAAGAGGCTGAACGCGGCTGGGCGTGTTGGGAGTGTATTCCCTCATTTTGCCTCCAGCTCGCTCTGTACATCCAGGGTTTGTGACAGATATTTGAAAGCATTAAAGGGGCCTATTGTTAGTTTTAAAAATCAGAGATCGGGAGAGTGCTCATATTTTGGGCGTAACCTGGACTCACAAGAGTGCATTATGTGCGTAAGACGCGCAGCCCGGTTCAGAAATATCTCAGGTATCGCGACTGGAACAATATTATCGGGGGGCGAGGGATTTTCATCTGGAATACGATGATGGTTGAAGGGTTACCAATGGCACAAATCCCGTAGACTAGCACCGCTGTGCCAGCTGAGCCTTGGTGGCTGTACTCCGATTTTTCCATATGGACGTACTCGTGTCATCCGATGCCCCCCAAATGAAAAATTATAACAAAAAATACGATTCCCAGGTTAGATCTAAGATATCCTCATACTGTGTGACTGGGTGTCAGAATGTGAAGAGCAAGCAGAAAGACTCGAAGTATATCACGTTTCTGCTGGAAATTCTTTCTGGTTACCTGAGCATGTTGCCCCGGAGCCCTAATACCGATCCGATCAAGTCAGGGGGAAAGCTGAAAGGTGCGTTCACGTGTGGGAGCTCGGAGCTTCCAGAACCTTCAGGTGGTGTCTGCTCTGAAGTGTACGATCCCACAGGAAAGCAAGCACCCCGCCTAGGACTCGCCGTTCCCATGCTCAGATTTCTGCCCGGTGTATCTTAAACGGCGCCCTCCAAGGTACGGGGGGGTGGAACGTAAATATACAGCAAGGTTCTGCTGGAGAATATTTGTCTTTCTGTAGTGGGAGACCCTCTACGCTGAAACCCAAACCCTCTCTCCGTCCACCGCCCTCCAGCCGGCCCGGTCCATCGGTACTGTACATATCAGGCGGATTAAGGGGATGAAAGAATGCCACCGACTGTGAAATTGCCCGATTCCTTATCGGGGACATCGAGTGCAGCTGTGCGAAATTCGTAATCTTCCCGCCGGGCCAGAGAAGGTTCCGGGCAATGGGGGGAGGGAGGTTTCATGCTGGAGGTCGGGTTGGGGGGACACGGATGGGGGGGGATCTCTCCTCCTAACTCTGCCCCCGCCTGCTCCTGCTGGGTCCAGATTAACCATAGTATTTGCTTTTCACTAGCGATGCCTCTGAAGCTCATGTATTCGATTCAGTTCCCGGCGCATTGTTTGCGTGCGGGATTTTAATCCACCCCCCTTACTTAATTAAATACATCATTTTAACATCTCTGACATTTCTTTAATGGTGACGAAGCACATCCGACAAGCACCGTTACGCATACAGTATATTAGAAGGGCAGACTTTAATGTTGGATTTCAGGGGAAGATTCATTGCAGTAAAAGAAAACAGATCAATTAAGTAATAGCAGGAGTATTCGAGTCTGGAGGACAGGTTCAAATAAAAAGCAGCAGATGCCAATTTGATGCTCTCGTTTCTAAGACACAATGAGAGCGAGTGGGGATACGTAGATGGCACACTGCCATGTGTCCAGCTGGCTTTCCTTGAAGCAACGAGTAGAGGGCTTCCAGTTGGTGCTGTGTGTCTAACAATTTGGGCTGTAGATTTCTATTTGAGGTAAAATAATAAAAAGCACCACTGAAAGCACTCCTATAATTGCGAACACAAAAGCTGAATTTAGTCGGTAGGAGACGTACAGGCATATTGGAAAAGGCTGGTCTTGTGAGTCTCCTTTTGTCTATGAAATATCTTCAACATCTTGCTCAGAAGTATGTTTATTTGGGTTGACCTCTATATGGAGTCTTACAGTGCCCTCTAGTGTCCAACTTTATGCGCGCATCCATCCATCCAGCAAATTTTCAAATTTTCTGGGAGCTTCAAGGAGAAATGATTTTATGACGCATAATAAAAATAAGAAGAGGAATGAGTTTGAATAAAATATTTTATTCATTTCCCTCTAGCGAGGCATTTCTGATTTGTTGCAATGTTCCATGTGGTATTGATTCACACTTGGCCTGAGATATTTATACAGTTGAGGGGCTAAGGTGAGTAATCAGTTTATATAGGGCACAAACTCGCATTACTGAAAATGCTTTCTGGAGTATAGGTACCAAAACGTCACTGCCTGAAAATCGATGACATTTCGCTGCTTGACTAAAGACTGAATCTGACCTAACAGTCGTCATTATAGGTCCTTAATTACACTGCTGAAATCAGGAGTGGTTTGAGACACATGCTAAATTTACTAGCTATGCTCACAGAACAAAAATGTGAATACAGTACAGACAATTATCTGCTGTTTATAATTGCAAAAAATAAAGCCAGAATGTGAAGTATATCATTTAAATATAAAATAAGGTGAAAAGCGATAGAGCAAAGTCCTTACCGCAAGACTTTACAGGTGACATCAGCACTTTCATTGTCCGTCATCTAGAACATTCTCGTGAACTTTACCGAATACCTCTGAGCATGTAGGAAAGACTGTTGAAGAGCCTTCAAATTTTGGCTTCAGAAATTAGTCGCGGCAGCATTAACAGCTGTAAACTTTTATTAGTTATTATATGTTAATGTGCTAGATATGTGCAAAAATCAGAATTTGGTCTGTCAAAAATAGAAAAAAACACTGAGAGTACGCTACCTGTATGCTAATATCTGGCACGATTATGCATATTGATCTCAGACTATGATTTGAAACATGAAGTAATAACTTTTCCCAGATTCCTAAATGAAGGGTCTGTCTGTTCTTCTTGCCAGAAATTCAGAACATATTTATTGTCTGATAGCAGAGATATGCGGTGATGCTCGGTGTTTGTTTGTGAGTGATTCTTTGTGTGTGTTTAAGGTTTTAAATGGAAGATTCTAGCAGCATCTGTTTGCCATTTGATAAAGCAGCTTGTTTGAGCAGCTGAATTTAAACTCCAGCTGACAGCTGCAGGACAGATTAGGGACGATTCTCTGTGTCCCACAAAGAATTATTACCATTTCTTCAAGGACAAGAGACAAATATTTATAAAGTATATACATTTCTCAGGATAAACAATGGTTTGTATCAAATTCTGAGTGACAAATCTATTCAGTCATTTCAGAAAACTGAACCTCTTAAGCATGGATGTAAAGTTCTCAAGAATATTGAGGTAACCTTTCGAATCTGGAAAAAAGAATTGATTTAGCTTTGGAAATTCACTTTATCTCAGAGTTGAAGCTCACAGCTGAGGGTACAGTAACTGTAAAATGCACATATTCAAAAGTTCTGTTACAGCTATTGGCAAGAATGAAAAAACAACCAATGTTTTTTTTTATGCAGTGACCATTCTGTCAGTGGTGCTTGCTGTACTTTTCACTTTTCGTGACATTTTATATTCCTAATGCATTTACGTTTTATTTGGCCTGTTTAATATTTGCACATGCGAACAGAAAGTATTCTTTGTCAAAAATAAATGCATTTATTTGTCTTTTTCATGCTCAAATAATACTTGATGACGTTTGGTGGGGTCCTCTTGAATATTTTTGTGGTATTCTGATGTGAAAGTGTATTCAAACACCTATTTGATATAATTCAGAAATCACTCAATGAATACACTAGAGATACATTTTTATGATGGTATCAAAGTACAATGAACATAAATTCATTACAAGTAAAAGAAATTAAAGTTATAATATGCAATCTTTTGATATTGATGCATGTCTGTATTGTGTTTAATTTGTTGTGTTAATTAGATTTTGATCACCAATGAAAATACCACAGAACTGTACTAACTACATTAAATATCAACAATTACCAGTTAGTTATGTTTGAATGTTTTAGGTAATTAACAATCAACAAAACATTAATTAGGCTAGATTATGGAATGGATAATGAAACACTAGAAACAAAGATTATTAAATCACTAAAGTTATTGAGTAACTTGAGTATTCTTGTGGTCAGTTAGTTGAGCAGTAAGTTAAGGTACAGCACTGAATTTCTGGAATGTGACAGTAAAAATATTGAAGCAGTAGTTTAAACCTGTTAAAGGCAGAAAATAAAAGATTATTAGAAACTCGGCTACAGACATACATAGATCCCATGAAAATATTACTTATGGGTAGAGAACTGAATAAAAGCTTATTAATTGAAAGTTGTTATGAAATCATTCTTATGGTCAGAAGATTGCTACAATGAGAAATATTGGAAACAAAGAAATAAATTATGGAAATATCAAAGTGGACATGGTCCGGAGACTAAGCCATGAGGTATGCAAACTAGTAAAAAGAAGCCATCCATCCATCCATCCATCCATCCATCCATCCATCCGTCCATCCATCCAACACCCCTCTGTGCATCATCCATCCATCCATCCATCACCCTTCTGTTCATCATCCATCCATCACCCCTCCGTTCATCATCTATCATCACCCATCCATCCATCACCCCTCCATCCATCCATCCATCTGTCCATCCATCCAACACCCCTCTGTTCATCATCCATCCATCCATTGATCCATCCATCCATCACTCCTCCATTCATCCATCCATCCATCATCACCATTCTGTTCATCATCCATCCATCACCCCTCCGTTCATCATCTATCCATCACCCATCCATTCATCATCCATCCATCCATCCATCCATCCATCACCCATCCATTCATCATCCATCCATCCATCCATCACCCATCCATTCATCATCCATCCATCACCCCTCCATTCATCATTCATTCATCCATCCATCATCCATTACCCCTCTGTTCATCATCCATCCATCCATTGATCCATCCATTCATCCATCCATCCATCACCCTTCTGTTCATCATCCATCCATCACCCCTCCATTCATCATCTATCATCACCCATCCATTCATCATCCATCCATCCATCCATCCCTCACCCCTCCATCCGTCCATCCATCCAACACCCCTCTGTTCATCATTCATCCATCCATTGATCCATCCATCCTCTTCTAAACTGCTTCTTTTCTGGTCAGGGTAGCCTGGAGTTTATCCCAGGCATAAATCATTCTGATATGATAAGTTAAAAAAACACTCCTACTCACATTTACCGCTTGTCAGCCTTCCAAAGGAAATTAGACTGTCAAAATATGCAAAATATGTTATTATATTCAGTCACTGCTAACATGCAAATCCACTAAATGTTAAAAAGTACACACTATTGGTTTATCTAGGTCACATACAATGGACAGGATTTTTTTATGGAGTGATTCTTAGACGGCAGAAACGGAGAGAGCTAGTCACAGAGGTTGACGTTCAGACTGACCTGCTGCCCTTTGATTGGCTGGCTGTAAAATCCCGAGTCCACATGTTGACCCCTATCTCCGGCATTAGCATCTCCTAAAGACAGATTCCCCAATGGGGCAACATAAATCTAATTCAATTCACTTTGACTCATGGAAGCTGAATTTCGCACACACATTACTTAATGGTTCATATATATTTATCATTTCACTGCTGAATGGTATTGGGCTGAATTTCAATGATCTCTTTCAACACCATGGAAAGTGATTCCATTCCTAAGGACACCTTAATGAAACAAAGCTGACTCTGATTGGACTAATTATCTCGCTGTATTTAAATAGTGTCCAATGAGTGGCTTCAGCTGATTGGGGCTCTGTGGCAGCCTGTTCCCATAGTGATGTGTTTTGTTTGTTAGGTTAGGATAGGTGAATTGATTTTACTCTTTTTGAGTATTTAAGGAGGCATATTTTATATTTGTAATTTCACGGACAGCTACCATTTGTCTGTTTGAATCCTAACGTTCTGCAGCTTGACGGTGACAGACCTCTACCCATGAACCTGGCACAAAGGCTATTAACATCATTCGTTGTGAATTTCTGCGTATACATTATATATAATGATGATAGAATGATGATAGGCTTTCACATGAAGAAACATACAGACGGTATTACATAAAGCCGCCAGCACGGCATAAATTTCTGCGCAACCCAGGTCAACATAGCTGAAGTTTTCATTAACTAAAAAAAACAAGAACAGGTCTAAAAATACTTTTTAGAAATCTTAGTTAAGCTATGCCGGTATTTGCTTCGTCGGCACCTCAGAATATGACACCATATTTCCAAAGAATAACTTTTGCCCAACTCTGCATTCCGTTCTCATGACCTGCCCTCCTCTAAGAAGAGGGTGAAACTTGTTTATACAGTTGTGGGGGCAACTGTATCTTACAGATTTGACCTGTTTATACTGTAGGCTTGTCGGCTTGCTGACGCGAGTAGGGAATGCACATATTGGAAACTACAGCCATCAGTGACAAGCTGTTTAGAGAGTAACTCATGCAGAATCTTGCTTCATGGGATAATGTGACCCTTCTGGTAGAATGCAGGTTCTCTGTGGACTGCAGACCATATGCATTAAGGCTCTGTACAAAAGCTATACACAGTTTCTAAGAGCAACCTTGGAAATGTAACTTTTAATGTCCAGAAAAAAAGACGGGGAGACTGATAAAGAACACATGAAAGCATTCCAAGAAGCTCAGCGCCCCTGGAATTCAGAGGCAAGCACGTCTAGAAGACCCACCTGGGGTGTGATGAATGATGTTGATTTTATCTGTCAGAGAGAAGAGAGGTGGGTTTAACTCCAACGTGCCAGGCACCAGCCCAAAGTCACTTTGATACCAATCCTACTTCTGCACCATTAGCCAAGCTTAGTGAAACTTTGACCAGTCTGGGGACTGAGCGATATGCTGATTTTTTCAGTGCTGGTCTGATCTAAAGCCGCTTCAGATCATATACAAATATGCGACACATACAGAGATCAGGGATTATCCTTGCCCAAATCAATCGACTTGCCATTCATATGAGCGTTATACGCATAGCAACCAACTTTACCATAGATGTTTTCATCATCCTCCCTGTTGTTCATAATGCTTGCTCTCAATTGCCGCAGTTTCTCCTGCAAAATATTCCCGTTGTCATTCCAGTATTGGCTTAGGCATTTATAATAAAAAATAAATCGCACTGTCTATGGTGCATAGAGCTATTTTACTTCACTGGAACTATGCATGTTAGCATTGCTTAAGGTGCCTTCTGTTGAGACCGAGACGGCAAAAAATACTAAAACGTCGGAAAAAGATGGATAGAAAGAGAGCAAACATAGAGCATAAAGAGGACATAATTCATCTGAGAATGAAAGTAAAACAGGAAAGGAGTGAAAAATAAAAGAGTATAACATCTCTGAGAGAAGGAGACAATCAACAGGAAGTGACATTTACTGAAAGGCCTGATGGGAAACGATGGGTGCATCAGCTAGAGGTTACTGTGGGACATAACATGGGTGAGATGCTACACCTGAGGGAGGATGGGGGAGAAGAGAGGGGGGTTTAACAAGGGGGTGTAAGTGCTGCATCCTGGGGAAGCAAAAATGGCTACAGCTTGCGTGGTTAAAAGATATGAGGTGTGGTATCTGACACTGTAATGACTTTGGGCAAAATGCATCATAGCGGCAATTTTTAAATGGGCAAGTTCTTAGGTAGTCTCAAAAGTATTGTCCAATCAAGTGTCATCCCTTTTGTCATATATAGTACTGTGCAAATGCCTTACACAGTCAAAAGAAATGTTTAAAGCTATTTATACAGGTAGTAAGTGCACTTTTGCTCAGAGGAAAAACCTCAATTTAGCATTAGAATTTGTGAAAATTGAGAGTAACACAACAAAAACTAGAAAGAATCTCTTCTGTCCTCAAAAAAAGTTACTGATAGCTTGTTGAATGACTAGATGAACAGCGCTTCAGTTATCAAATCTCTCTTGAGGGACACCTCAGTCATTCCACGTATTTATTCAATTTTACCTCTAGCTCACTTAATCAATCAATTGAATTAGTTTAAAAAGGTCAATGAGATAGTGATTTGCTATACAAGGTGTGCTGGATGTCAAGTCTAAAACTACATGGGTGTTTTTGACGGTTGCTGCAAATCCTGGGGTGACTTTAGGAGAGGTTTGAAGTGGCTCAGCTGACACACTTCGACAGGCATGACATCATAGTTTTACAGCAATATAAGATCATTTAGAGTATCATTTTCTTTAGCTGCCTACAACTGCACATGCATTTATTCCTTAATTTCACTGCTACTTGTTTCAAGGCAAGCTACCATAACAATGGCAAACTCCATTGCTAGCCACAGCACCGTCAGAATGCAATGCTGGAAAGGTGTCACCTGCTGGATGTCATCCAGGCCTCTTTGGACCTGCTGCCAGTCACTGAACCTCTCCAAGGCTTCGTCCACAGTCAGGATGCCCTTCTTGACCTGTTCTTGCAGCTCAATGAGTTCCTCCAGGCCGGGTGGCTGGTAGGGCGCAAAAGTGTCTGAAGTGGAGGACATGTCCCGACCCCTGGCTAAGAGAAACGAGAGACAATACTGTTGTCACAACACTATAGACAGCAGCAAGAAGGCTCTTGTGTGGCTAAGTCACTTTAGGTGGTATTTCCTAATGTGATTCCAAGTGTGTCTAAATTTAGCTAAAAATATTTGACGTGTAAACCGATTCAAGCTGGCGGGAAAATTGGAAATCGCCGATCTGTCCTAAGGATCAATGTCATCACATTGATGTCTCTGTCAGCTATCGTGTGTGTGTGTTTACAACAGGCAGATTTTCCACGGTGTGGCTTTTATCTAGAGATTTGATGCCCTATAAAAACCGACCAATCCCAGGCTTGTACGTCAGGGTGTGACTCCCATCACAAGCCGTATTCAGGTGCACAGCCAGGTTGGGCGCTGTGAGTCTACGTTCATTCTGACCTTGTTTACTGGGTAGAGAATAAAGCGTGTCCACAGTCCCCTGAGCCGTCTTCTTCTGGAACACTGCGGAAAAAGCACAGAACAAAGCTTAAGCCAGCGTACAAATATCTTTGAGGAAGCCATTTCGAAAGGAATTTTTAACACATACATGAGTAGCTGCTACAATGATTTTTAAAGGCTTCGACAGTCTCCAAAGGTGATAGACCAAGGTTAAGTTGTTATCAGCGTGGGGGGGGGGGGGGGGGGGGGGGGGG
>JAABNX020000017.1:8454899-8480954 GCA_015163995.2 Mormyrus lacerda | reverse complement strand
GAACATTCAGTGCACCTTCATAATGCTTTCACAGAACATTCAGTGCACCTTCAAAATGCATTCAAATTGCCCCTCAGGGACAAATAAAGTTTTTTGATTTGATTTGATTTGATGGAACATTCATAAGCAGCATGTATTAATGTATGTTAAAGCTATTAAGGTATGTTAAGATGTTAAGGTATACTTACATGCTGCTTATGAATGTGCTATGAATGCATTATGAATATGCACTGAATGTTCCACGAATGCATAATGAATGCATTATGAAAGTGCCGTTAATGGAAAGTGTTACCAATTAGAGTTACCTGGTGTCACGTGTTTCGTATGAGCAAAACATATTTCCCGAAACGAATTCTGTTTCTGTCCTCTATTGGCCTTAATGCTTACATTATTGCATCATGGACGTCATCATTCTCATTTCGATTGAAGCTTTGGTATTATTGTGCTCCGCACCCCATCCAGAACATAAGCAAACCCTGCTTTTGGAAGGGTTATCTCGGCCATGCCCAGATTCTTTGTTCCACTTCACCCCGAAGATCTTCTGTCTGAGTGAGATTATTTTCTTTGGTTGCGATCCAACTGCAAAGTTTCCGTGTTATTTTCTACGCAGCCTGTGGATCTGTACACAGCCGCTGGACGCACGGCACACTGCCAAAAACCAGCCTGTAGTGTGGGCCATTCCACTGAGAGAGCTTAGGGGCCGTGGGTAAAGTCGTCTGTGTTGATGGCTTTAGAGTAGGAGGCCTCTCTCCCCCGTGAAGAGTCCACCTCGGTGTCAGACGCGTGAAACAAACCTACGCCTGGCAGCCCGAGGAGTGGGAAGCAGTCCAGCGGCGTGTATACCCTCCACTCAAGCAAACGCCTGGACTCAGACAGCAGGGGGCAGCGTCGCGTTTGGAGAAACCTTCACTAAGGGAGTCCTCAGCCTATTAGCAATGCAGCCCGGGGGCTGCAGCCGTTAGCGTGGGAGATGAGGCTAATGACAGCCTATTTGCGAAGGCTGTGAGCAGGGGGAGGAGACCAGAACAGCAGCCGGTGTCACCATTTGCAGCAGTACCTGGAAACGCATTAATAAAGCAAAAAACGAAAATAAAAAAAATGCCGGCTTATAGCTAAAGTCTCTGCCAAACACACACTAAGGCATCATCATACACAGAAAGTCTCCATGCCTTCAAAACACAACTTACTAACCATGACAGATTTTTTTTTCACAAAGAAGATACATGATATAACTATGCAGACAGCGCAGTGAAAACAAAGCACTTAACACTTGAACATACTCACCCTTAAAAACCCATGTTCTGTTACTTAGCAACCCTGGCGTTCAATAATAATAATAATAGCTCTTACCTTGCTTTTCCTATATGAATAACACCCATTATGCATTCTAAAATATGAATATATTCATCAAAGTATAAAAGCAGCATTACCAGATCCATAAGACGTGCTAATTATGTGGCAGTAGTGTGAAGTTTTGTGCAAAATAAGTCTTTGATGTTGGGCCCATAAGGTACTCAATGTATCCGCGCTATAATGACAAATTATAGGGACACCTTTATCTGAGGAACACTGCATTGTTTTTTGTTTCTTGTTGTTTTCAGTACATAAAAATAGACTGTTATCAGTATTTGTGTGCTCTTTTTTGTGTTTATTACGTTTGCAAATACAACATCAACCTTAATACAAGCTACGGATCAATGTCACTGATTGGCTGAGAGCTCCTTCTCGTCACAGAGCCGGTGTTTCTGTGCATAATCAGGTTTATTGGGAACTCGTGTATCTGATGAGACACTAAGCTCTTCTTTACCCACTATTTACCAGAGGTGGAAAGTTCCGGTTCAGAAAGTACAGATCCAGGCCAAGATTTTGTTCCAACCATCCCGTTCAGTATAAAGAGTCATAGTCAAGGAGTACTCAACTGGTTGGTTAGTTGCTATATACACAGAAAAAAAGCCCCAGGATGTTTGCCTAAGTTCAGCTAGCTGGTTTGCTACCAGAGTACCCCAGGAGAGTATACCGGGTGGAGTGTACCATTCAGGCCATGACATGAATATAAGTTACCAGCACAGTGTTTCCCAATCCGGTCCTCGGGGACCTACAGTCGGTCCACGTTTTTGCTCCCTCCGAGCTCGCTGCCAGACAGTGGGCTGTCTGTGGGTCCCCAAGGACCAGATTGGGAAACACTGCTGTAGTACATGGAGGGCACAGCAGACTGGAGCAGAATTCACGGTCCTCAAGGAACCAGTGAGTGATTGCATAGTTCTTCCAGTTTTAAAAAGTCAGCAGAACAGGACAAGTAGGCCAGACTCCAGCCACAAGCAATGCCACGTCTCCACTTCTCCACTCTAACATGGCCATTATTCATTAGACCTGCTGGTACAGGACATACTGACACCCAAATCCCAAATAACTTTCTTCCCACTGCCACCCCCTCATCTTAACCACCAGGGGGCACTAGAGAGCAGGAGCTGACTGATTGTGGTTAAGCTTTTGTGATCCTGCCCCATAATTGGGCAGGCGCGTGTGAGAGAGGCACCCAGTGAAGCAGGACAAGACACCCCCATTACAGGAGAAAACACCCTCCCAGGATTCTCCCTATTTGATAGCTCCTGAATACCTCCACTGTCAACCTCTGTTTAGTGAAAACGCAGATTTACAGACCCTAATCCTGATACAATTGCTCTCCTTCCAGGAAAAAATATGGTGCATAAATGGCTCAGGGATTCATCTAATTCATCTGTCAGAAATGGCACAATTTGCTTTCTTGTACAAATTTTACATTGTGTAAAATGCATACACAAACAGAGCTAACTAATTACAATCACAGTGGAATAAATTACAGTTTATTACCATATTATATGTCCATTGACGTTAATTATTACCAAAGGGCTCTTCCAGAAGTTCATTTCATTATGTTGCCCCTCTAATGATTTTTTTTATTAAAAAGACCAAAGGGCTGCTATCAGTCAAAGTTTCGCTTTGCTGTGCCCCACTTTTCTGTGATCACCTCCACTGCCTGGGCTGCATAAACAAACTCTTATCCTGGCCGTGGGTGGGACCTGATGAGGTCATTTTTCTTCCCCTGCATTAAGGGATTCTCTCTCATCCCGCCCATTGCTCTGCTGACAGGACGGGGCGGATTCCAGGCACATCCTGGTATTTACTGTGTCGGCTTACAGTCGTGGCACGATCCAGTCACTGGCGCTTTACCGCAAACTTTTTTCTCCACCCGTTTCTCCAAAGCTCCTTTGTTTGAGCTTTATAGGAATTAAGTAAGCTCAGCCTATTAGCAACAGTGTCTTAATACGACCTGTTTCCAGTGAAAGGGGAATGGACGTCGCTCCATCGCAAGGCGTTTGCTCGAACACACCCAGGCAGCCCAGTTCACCCAGACTGAAGTCACCAGTTCACCTGTCCAGCATGGCTTTGTCACATAGTAACTGGACAACATAGATGTTTACATTCTACCTACAAATTAGTACTGAGCGAACAGGGTTAAGGTAAAATATCTGTGACTGGAAGGTTGCCGGTTTGAATCCCATCTTCAGCAGAATAGTCACATCTCTGCTGGGCCTTAAAAGCCCTTAGACCTCCAAAATGCTCCAATACTTGGCTGACTCTGCACTTGTACCCAAGCTATGCTCTCAGCTGTATAAAAATGTGTGTATAAGGAGAGAACATATGTGAGGATATGTGAACACTAGAGCAACCTTATGTACCTCTATTTGTGCAAGGGGCAGATTGAAGTGTCATGTCGTCCATCCATCTTCCAAGCCCTTGGTGCCTAATGGATGGAATACCAGTCCATCACAGAAATCACATACTATGTCCTATTTAGAGTCCATGTCTTTGGACTATGAGGTTCCCAGTAAGCCTCGGTTGCTCCCCAGTATACCCACAGAGCTGAATCACATTTCGCTTCAGGTACTTCCTCAGTCTAAAGCAAGGTTTCTCAACCCAGATCTATTTCCCCAACAAATGGTCCACCTTTTTGCTCCCCCCCAATACCTGGTTGCAAAAACATTGACTGTCTGTGGGTCCCCGAGGACCGGATTAGGAAACGTTGCTCTAAAGGATCTCAAGGAACGGAAGTTCCGAAGCTCACCTCGTAACCCGGCCACACACCTCCGCGTTGACTGTTCTGCTTTCTCTCAGGCTCGGTCACGCGCTGCCTGGTTCTGTTTCATAACAAACAGCTCAGTTATGGGCGACCTCGCGTTACAAATTATGGAATGGAACAAACCCAGGTTCCCACACGCAACAGCTGCAGTGTGCAGTCCCACCACTGTTTGTTTTCACTCTTGCGCTGACCTCAAAGTGCTGACGAGGTGCTTCTTACGCTTCGCAACATGTTTACAATGAACACAGTGAAGCAGTGGCTCGTGTGTGCTGGCAGATGGTGAAGCAGGAGCTCATGTGATGGTTCATGCATAAGGATATACACATAGGTGTATCCTTAGCGCAACAAGACATAGACATAGCATGTGCAGGGTTAGCACCAACAAGATGATTTGTCTAAATTACACTTATTGCAGTGCTTGCAGCACGCGATATACGGTATTACTCTGACACAGAAGTCGCAGAGCCCCGGCAAAAAAATAAAGCATGCATGCTGCCATAGAAGATATCTAAAGATTCGTGAACACAATATATTCCTCCATCATGAAACCATCAATATTTGATAAAGCTCCCGGTAAACTGAACGTCCTTGTGCGCTGATGTTGTTTTTAGCTTGCTTACCCCGCAGCACACATAATCCCTTACTTGCAAAACTAATAAAGAAAGCCTTTTTTGAGAAGCTGAAGAAGAGCACACAATGGCATAATTTTTGACGTATTTGCCTAGCGACCACAGAGTGAAAGGGGTCCTGTCAAACTTTAACACAGGCATGCTATTCAAACTGCAAACAAATCGAAGGTGTGTTGGCGACGACACAGATCGCCCTGCCGTTACATGGAAACGTTCATGCAAAGGTGTCACATGACATGATGGGGACAGGTGGGTGAGCACAAGAGGGCAGAAAATTCGGGAGGCTGCGGTCACAGCTGGTCACCTGACAACGGCGGATGAGCCCATGTGGGAAAAACCAGTGCAAATCACCTCACACCTGAGAGGACCCAGGGCTGACTTATAAATAAGCACCCTAAAGTAGAACAAAGTACACTATTCGGTGGCTTAACATACACTTTTAATGTGGCTACCTGCACACCACGTCTTATAACTTCACACTTATACCCATTGTTAGCTGTATAAAGCAGAATAATGGCAGATGGCTAGGTTTCCGTTACCATGGTAATGAAACCAAGCTGACCTTAATTGGACTAATTACCTTATTAGGGTTTATAAACGGACAGCTGTGCAGCTTTGAGCGATATTTGAGATGCTGTGTCCTTGGAGAGGTGTGCTGGGCGCGTGGGTTTGGTAAACAAATTTAAACCAAACTAAATGTGTTTTCTTTGGAGTGATGGTCTTCTTTTGTTAGATTTTTGTGCCATTTTGAGTGTTTTCTTAAAGCCTGTATGTTTTTTAAGGGGATACAACCAGGGCTGGATTGGGGTTTAAAATTTGTCCTGGACCTTGTGGTACCCCAGAGTAAATTTTGTGAAGCAGTGGGGGGGTACCCCGGTGAGAACCCGGTTCCATGTGAAGGCTGCCTCCCATTCGTTCTGCAGTTCAGCCCACTGTCTTACAAAAACCGTGTCTCTGACTATCATACAGTGAAATGAAGGTGACAGCCACTGTCATCGTTGACACACCACGACAAAACGCATCGTCTGCACTTAACCCAGATTTATCATAGCAGAGTGCAACTGTTATTTAGCCCCCAGGGAGGAGCACTTGGGGGACAGTACTTTGCTCAGGGTACCTCAGCGGTACCTTGCTGGTCAGGGATTCAAACCAACACCCTTCCGATCACAAACATGCTTCACTACCCATTAGGCCACCACTGCCCCACTGTGGGGGTTGGGGGGAGGGTCTCATGTGTGAAATTGAATCAAGAACCAAAGACTGCATGGACAAAAGCCTTCTGTTAGCCTCAAAGACAATGGCAGCCTGTTTTTGAGACATGGACAGGAATGACAACAATGGACATAATATGTCAACACAAAGGAATAATCTGCTGAAAGAGGGGCCTATATTTTAATTGCGTTAAATGAACAATGGATCAAAATGAAGAGTAATTAAGACTGTAGATATTTTGTATTTATTGATATGTATATCAGTGTCGTGTTCTTCCAGTGTGGAAACATTTCACACGAGTGTCTGTATATCTCAGTTATTAATGTGACTGTTTTCGTATATCATAGATATTCTCCAACATGGACTGATGCATGATGTGCTTTAAATGATCTTCATCAGTCATTTCAGGGAACTGAGGTGGAAACCCATTTAAATAGCCAAGACGTCTTATTAAATCCTTTAAGCTTGCCTTAATTAAGTACCTTGCTCAAAAGCACCACAGCAAATCTACTCTGTGCACACCAACCTGCAACTTTTTAGCAGAGGTGAAAAGTTCAGGATCCAGAAAGTGCAAATCCAGGCCAAGGTTTTGTTTCAACCTACCAGTTGAGTATAAAGAGTCGCAATCACAGAGTATTCACCTCTTTGATTGAAACAAAACCTTGGCCTGGATTTGTACTTTGTGGACCTGAACTTTCCACCTCTGCTTTGTAGTTGAAACTGTTACTCTTCCAGCGATGGTCTACCTGTTGCGTGTGCGAGTATTAGCGAGCAGACGCCTACTACAGACACTAAAAACGGACCTGAGACGACGGCCGTAGATTGTACCCGATGGTCAGTGGCTACATTGGTAGGCAGCAAAACAAACGCTTAGTGGCTGTAACTTCTCAGATGAAGGCAAAGCGCTACTTTTATATTTATTTACTTTTGTCCAAAGTGACATACAGATAAGGCAAACGGCACATTACAAGTCACTAGGTTTAAGAGCAGCTAGACTGAGCTTCCCATGAATGCACAGGTGCAAGAGCTACAGTACATAAAACCTTTTGACAAAGTAAGAACCTAACAAGACAATTTAATGACCTATTCAATGATCCAAGGGAATACATGTGACAAGTGAGGCAGACTCAACTTTTATTTATAAAAACATTCTTGGGATGTGTTGCCCTGACCGAAATCCATCCAACCTTCAGGAATGTTCTACATAATTCACAAAGAACACTCCCTGCACATTAGGTTACAGGTGTAATTTTAGGCCGACATTCCTTTGGCTATTTAAAATTCTTCATGGAAACACAATAGCCCGGAACACTATCTGATGTGTTTTGCGCTTTGGAAAACCAGAGTTTTCCAGGGTACCGCTAGAATGTACTGTTGACAATTCAAGGCAGATGACACTTGCAGGAGTTCTGTGTCATGTCTACAGCTCAGGGGCCTGTTGCCCCTATAGTTTTGCTCATGGCTAATCTGACAACCGCATGGTGGCTTTCATCTGAGAACAGAAAGCCTCGCACATGCCTACCGCTAACCGCACATGGGCGTCTCTACATGAGTTTGTGGTGGAGAAGTGGAGAAGAGAAAAGCATTCCATGCGAAATCTTAACTTATTGCTAAACAATTAAAAATACACATATATTGCATGATTGACGTCAGTGAAAGTGCTATCTAGTGATGTGACAGGGTTAACATGGAGGTGTTACATTGTTGGATGTGTTGATTGCAACAGTCCCTGCAGGCTCCCCTTACAAACAAGTTTAAGCAAATTTAGCCCAAAATATACATCAGAAGCTCTTGCTAAAACAAGGCCATACTCCACAGATGGATTCCTATGGTAATCCTATTTCCTATTACCGTTTTGGTCCTTAACCAAGGATGTCATCCAAATATTTAATTATAATTGAGGAACTGTTCTGTATTACTCAAGCATAACAACAGGGTTTGTTTTGAGCGTGAATCAGCACCCCTTTATATTCAAGGCTATAAGTTAAGTGTCGCCTGCTGTTTGAGAGGAACGGAGCAATTCTCCCAAGCTTCATTTACGATCCAGTGGAAGATTCTGGAAAATCTGAGGTTACGGCTGCAGTGTAACGTCATCACATTCAATCAGTGCAGTTCTGATTCACGCAGTCTACCTTAAGTGTCACCGGAACAATCTGAAGAGTCAATCATATGATATGAAACAGCTGTATTGCATACACGCACATACTACACGGATCCAAGTGTCATCTGAATTTACGTTCAAACAAACAATCCCGAAACTGGCTGCATGTTTGCCCTGTTGATGCATAAGCTTGGTTGACTTGAAATGACACGAAAGGCATTTCCCTATTCATCTGAAGTGTCATGCTATTGGATAGTTAAACAGTGGGGCCAGATTCATTTTTGAGGGTCATCCCGAGAGCTAACATGACCGTCAAGAACTCTGGTGATGGGAAAACAACAGAATACTGAGTGATTCTTCAACAACTGATGACAGAGCATTGTATGGAAAGAAGAGTCTCACCATCCCCCGCCCCCCTGCCCCCCATCCAGAGATGTTGCCTTTTAATCCAGATGAGGTGTGAAAGGGGGCTGGAAGTGCCATCCGCAGAAACAGGAAGCTCTCCAGGTTTTTTTTTTGACAGATTAATGTGCAATGCAGGCAAACACAGCGAGGCCGACGCAGCCCTGGAATGCACACAGTCTGCGACACACATGAATAGTAAACATGCAAACAGCTCCAAACAATCATGTCTTATTTTAATCAAAGACGTCCTACCGGGGAGCGACGCACACATTGGAATTCTGGCTGTTTTACGCCGTGGGTCCAGAGCACCAAAAGCACCCTATTCACTCATGGTCAAGCTAAACCACACAACTGCTGCCTGGATTTGCATTCAATTTACATTTCATTTACATTGAGGAAAAATATTAGGTTTTTGAATGAACAGCTGTAGAATATGGCTGTGAAAGAATCAATAACCTCAGGAAACAAGACTCCGAGGTCAATGCATATAATTGCATATAAAAACATATTAAGTAACTAACTAAATATTTAAAGACTGAAAAGGGAGTAAGATTTATACTCCGTATTTGTACCCGGTTTTTAACAACTGGGTGAAAAAGAAGATGAAAGCTCAATAGTGACGGGAATATTCCTGATGTCTGACTCCTTACTAATTCATTTTCTTCTCAGGAAGTAGTAAAGAGATGAATATGGTGGCCTAACATCTGCATGCAATCTGCAGCCATTCTGAGGTCGGGGCGGTAGCACGTGGAAGGATCTGCCTCCATTCTGACGCATCAGAACCAGCTGACCTGTCTGTTGCCCATTTCAAGTGGTTTGTTTTGATGCGGCGCGCAGGCCGAACATGACGCCAGCGCTTTCCATCACTACTTCTAACTCCTTTTTTGCCTTATTGTCAGATATTCAGATTTCTCCAAACACCAAGACATGCTTCCTGTCTGCACGTGGCACCTGGCTTTTGTTCAACTGATGGTAATTATGCTTTGCATGATGGTACCGATTCATGCCCTGACAGTCACATGACCGTGGTAGATGATTACACATGCACAGGTGCAGGCCTGGACCCGCTGCCACCCAGCAGGCCGAAATCAAGGCAATCAGGAGGCTGATTTTCCTTGATGCTGTGGAATCGTTACGTGATCTGCAGGTTTTTACAATTATCCCAATGCATCCACCTTCTCTGATATAACCGGTAGGTTAATATAAGCATTTCTCAATGTTAATTACTGGGGCAATTTACACTCCCGGGGAACTGGGCCCATCCTGAGTTTTGAAACCAAAAACTCTTTGGTCACAGGTGCTTCGCTGTTCTTCACTGCAACGCTGCCTTCATGCGGCACATAAACACTGCTCACCATTTCCATGACATCTGGCGCAGAGACGGTATTCTAGCCAAACCCGCAAAAGTAAAACAGTTTATATAACCGGGTCTAAATGGACAGCTCAGGAACAAGGCCAAAAACCTACTGTAAATAATTTGGGAACAATTCACTTATCAAGGGTGGCAAGACCGGCGTCAGCCAGCACCAGAGCACTTGATTTAGGACGGTATAAGTAGGCCCATTCAGTGAGCTGCACACCCGCAGGCGCTCACCCAGGAAAACAGTAACTCATTCGCTCCCCCCCAACCCCGGCAGGTGAGAGCAGAGTCTCTGACAGGCAGAAGACAGCTGGCTCGCGCCTCCCCTGCGGAGCAGAGCGCCTCGGACTGCCGAGAGGGGAGTACAGGAGACGGCGAGGCCGCATGCCCCAGGCAGCCTAGCGATGTCGAGCTCGCGTCGGCAACGATGGGCATCTACCGCAGCTGGCTGGAGCTCTGCAGGCCGGCCGCCTGTCTGCTTGGAGGCTCTGTGCTCATGATCAGAAGATTGCTGGTTCGAATCCCAACGATGGCAGAGTGGTTTCACCATCCGGCCCTTGAGGAAGAACCCTTAAACTTGATCCCGCTTTACTGTATGTTGCTCTGGATAAAACCATCTCATAATTTGTAACAGTCTCTTTGCTGCCATGACAATTATCATCAGTCGATCCTTTCGGTGGCCACTTAGGGCACCAAACACTAGGGGGCACTGGCATTCACTCATTTAGGGCACCGCATTGACTCGGACCGGCATTGATCATCATCAGGCGTGTCATTAGGCATTTTAGGCCCCATCACAGCATACCATATTGGGCCCCCAGCCTAAACCAGTCATGTTCCAAATTTTTGAGGGCCTCTGTTACTCAGGGGCCTTTGAATTGTGAAACAAACCGCAAACAAATTTATTTTTCACAACATTACATTGTCTCAAAACGTTTTACAGCATCCCTGCCCAAAGCCTTATCCTATGGTCCTAACAGTCCAACCCCTCCAATATGGACTATTATTCTTATCAGGTATATAGTGGGTGAAGTGACCGTCCCAAAAAAATTTGTCTAATATTAATAGGACTCATGGGTGGGGGCTCCTGCAGTCTGCGTCCCTGGAAAACATCTGAAATATAACCCCTCGATAGATCCCTGTACATAATTGCATTTTTTTTTTTTAATTTTAGAAGACATGCAAACTCAAAAGTCCACAGGATACGTTTTTGATCAAATTTCCGCGGCTTTAGATAGTTTTGGAATGAAGAAATGAATGTTCTTCACTGTATTGCATGAGGGCTGAGTGAGTTTTGAAGAAGCCTGATTTTAGGTCACTGCGTATCGCATTTCAAAAAATGGACTGGGTTTTAGAAATTTGCTCCTCAATTAGCAGAAGTGGCTCAGCTTATATGTACACTATGGGAGTCCCTCAGCAACATTATTCATAAATGGAGTGACAGCAGGCTGCTCTGCTGGGTGTTTCGGCCAATGTGTTACAACAGGAATTTTTTGGGCGAAAAAAACCCCAAACAGCAGCATCTGTTTGTGAGACAGCCAGCTAACGTGCACGGATATCAGGAGGGAGACTTAACCACGAAATTCGCATCAGCGAAAATGGCAAGATGATTTTGTTACATAAGTATGTCAGATTTTGCAACATGATTTCTCCAGGAGCCTTGACATGGCTTTAAAAATGTACATGGACAGACTTGTCCGGTTCGTTACATAATGCCTTACGAGGGCCATTATCATCCCTTTTCAGCTGCTGGTCTCCATGGCGATTTCGTCTATCAGCCAGGAAATGACACGCCACGCTATTGTAATTGAAATTTGTGTTGGACAAATTGGAGTGGTGAGTTGACACAGCCGACTCGCACCACCAACTCCAGCACCTGGGTGCCTGGGCCCCTGTCCTGCGTCGCCGTGGCGACCTGAAGAAAGCCCGCCCCCTTGGTGTCTCTGATACACCGTTATGTGACCTTTTATGCACAAATCACTCTCAGTGCCCTAAGCGGACCTGAAACGCTGTCGGTATGGGAGTCAACAGCAAGATGCTCAGGAGAGAAGCTGATAACCTTTGAGAGGTGTTCAAATGAAGCCTGAAACGCTGGGTATTTGTCCTGGACCATACAGATCGATGATCCAATCAACAGAGGTGCTTTATGGAGGTGGAGGAGGTGTTTCTCAGTCTAGAAGGTTAATTAAACCGATCAAGAGCACACTGCCGGAACGCCACTTAACGTACGCAACTCAGAATGTTTGGACACACCTACCAATCCATAGAAAGGCTTATATGTACTATTCACTACATTTTATAATAATTACAAAGACATCAAAACTAGAAAAGAACATACAAAATTATGTACAGACCAAAAATTTTTTGCATTGCATTAAAAAAAATTAATAATTTTGTTGGGGGCAGGGGCAGCTCTGTGGGGCTGAGACTCAGAAGGTTAGTCATTCAAATCCCTGACAGAGTGATCCTACCATTGGGCCCTTAAGCATGGCCCTTAACTCCTTCAAAACCGTCTCTGCTGTGTTTAGGTCAGGTGGCCAGACCATGTGATGCAACACTACTTTGCGTATATAGACTTTTGACTGGTACTGTACAGGCTGGCAGATCCTCATAGCCAGCTGGGGTGCCGGCAGGCTGTCCGGAGAAGACTTCACTGTGCTTCGCGGAAGCTCGTGGAATATTGATGAGGACGTGACCTGGGAATGCAATACCTCCGACACGCTTGTGGCGGGCCGTTGGAATAATGGCGCCCTAATTAGTTTCCTGCCTCACTTGGGTGTTTCTGTTGTTCTGGCTCACGGGGCTTTGCCTGTTTTAATTGGGCAGACAAAAGGGGATCAGCGAGACTGTGGAAAATAATCATGTCACATTAAAAGCACTGACACAGGGCGACAAGATCCCCTGACAAAAGGCTCTATTCATGTGTTTGAGATTTAGTAATTTATGAACTTTATAAGTGATTGGACTGTCCAATTAGACATATATAGACTCAAAACTAATTTCATACCCCCAAAAATAAAAGCCTGAACTGACTGACATCCAGCACTTTTGAGAGAAATTTCTCTTCCCTCCACCTCATGACATTTGGGGCACTATTTAATGTTAAATGGCAAAACTGACTTTGTGACATTTTACAGTGCTTTCTGTGACATTTTTATGACTGGTTATAGGAGACTGGAATACAGCTGAGGGAAACATTTTTCCTGTTTTGTGTTTTGAGCCCTTATATAAAATTTTTGTGGGAGAAGTTATAGTACATAATGCACGAGAAGGAAGGATAGGAAGGGAAATATATGGTGTTACTTGAATGTCAGAGAGAGGTGGTGAGACTTACGGGAAACTAGGAGTTCAGTCATGGAGACACGGTCGACTGACTCATCATGAAAGTGGGATCCCTGCAAACCAAAACTGCTTGTGTATATAGTCTCCACCAGATACAATTTCAACATGCTGTTCGACTGTGCTGTGGTTAAGTCTGCTGGTTAGCACAGCTCTGCTCATATCCCTGGTATTTACAGTCCTGCCTCCAGACACCTGAAGGCCTTCCTACTGTCTCAGGTAGACTCCTATTTCTGAGCACAGGAATACACGCCTGACATTCCAGATTTTATCACAATGCATCCATGGAAACCACTATGCAGGCCCAGAGTGCTCGACCAATCACTGAACGCTAAGGTGACAATTTATTGACTTACCCCCTTATACTTATACCTCAGGCACATAATCCATGTACAAAATTCAACTTCCCTGACTCTAATATGCGTAAAACTTAATTGTGTACATTATAAAACCAAATTACAGAGGTGGAAGTTTCAGGTCCATAAAGTTAGAATTCAGACTGTGATTTTGCTTCAACCAACCCTCTGATTACTCTATAGCTGTGATTCTTTCTGCTCATCTGGCTGGTTGAAAATAAATCATGGTCTGGATTTTTACTTTCCACCTCTGCCAAATCAGAAGTGCTGATATTCTGAACCAGTCCTAATTTGTTATCTAGTGCTAGCTTTAGGAGCAGGGATGTTCTATGTAGAGGCTGACACCTTACAAATTCAACACAGACTGATAATACTCCAGTCATGTATATGCACAGTACAATTAACATGACAGAGGACATTGCTTTTGTATATTAGTACCTAGGAATGCCTACTCGCTCCATTCAGCCAGTGACATGTAACACATCGCTCTACCATATTACTCTGCCGTATTCCCTATTTCAACCATAAATTATTTATATAATATTTTATATTTCAGTCATTTTATTTCATATTTATTTCATATTTATTCCATAATTATATTCCTCTGCAAACCGTAGTTATTTGCCGACTTCACACCTTGGTTTACAAGGGCGCCTAAGGGAGCACAATACCATCAAATTAATAACGTGGTCCCTCAGGTGGAAACCAATCAGTCCATAACTGCATGGTTGTGGGGATTGCGATGTTTTCTTCTGGAGCCAGCGCTTGTTTATTGTGACTGCCTTTGTTTTGTGCTCCCTAATCCTGTTACATATTACTGACAATCCAGAATGTCAAGTAGGAATGGAGCAAGTAGGAATTTCTATGTATCAATTTACAAATAAGATTCTAGAATGTGGAATCTTGAAACAGTGGCCCTCACTCCTATGAATAAGCGGCTCTCGTTGAATGATGTCGCCTGTGCTGTATCTAAGTAACTGCGGGCATCTCTCTTCACTGGTCAGCGTATTGACAGAGGTTCTCCAGGCGATTTCCCAAACGAGTTATAAATCAAGGCCTGACTAATGAGATGGTAGGAGGCTGGCTGAGTCAGGGCAGCACTAATGAAACACAAATACCAAGCAAGGGGAGTCGCTCCCACACAGCAAAAATACGGCTCTGGGAGTGAGAGAGAGCGAGATTTATCCTCGCCTCTGTCATACCTCACATACTTACTTCAAGGGGGGCGGGGGGGGGGGTATGACTGTGGCCCAAAAGTTACTGAAAATACTGAAGTGCTATGCTTTAACGTTTAGTAAAGCGACGGAACTGGCATATTCATCCAGATTTATGAAGAATGCTGAGAGGAAGCTGGGATATTTTTATTCCTGGCTGACCTGCGGCATGGAGAGTGGCTAGTGGGCTAGTTCTTTTCAAGAAGTTCCCAGAGCGGGAACAGTTATCGTATGGCTGTCAGCTTCAGCTCCCCTCTCCTCACTTCTGCCTTCCTTGTCAGCTGCAATTACCGCTGTTGCTAGGAAATGGGTGACTTGACAACAGATGCGGCCGGTGCCTATGGGGGACGCCACAGCACTGAAAGGGCCTGCAGGAGACAGCAGGGGCCGACTGGGGCATCGAGACGTGAGGAATTTTGCCGATATCAGATAAGGTAGTTAGCGGGGATGACAAATATCTAGCACACAGCAGATTGAAAGCTGGATGCAGTCTACCTGAGGCACTCTGACAAGCAGGCCTCCGGTGATGCAACACTCAGGTGGAACCATTTGAGAAGCATCTTATCTGTCCTTTCCGAGCAAAAAAAAAAAATGCAGCATCATCCCAAGCCGGCAGGACCCCCACTGGTACAGCCCACTCTCACAGCTTGTGTCCAAGCCCCCAGCATCAGGTACTGTATACTCCCTGTATACTCCCTCCATCTAAAGAATCTGCACAGCGTGGAGCCAGATCGCTGCTCCCATGTCGTACAGCACATGTCAGCCTCTCTCTCTTTTCCTCCAGCCGCCTTTAGAGCGATCGCTAACAAGAAATGGATTTTTCTTGCAAGTTCACCCCAGAAATAAAAGGGGGGGGGGTCATTGAAATTCAGCTTTGGTTAGTATGATCCATGTTCTTATTACTATCTGTGACATAAAGTCACTGAGTTTGTGGCCGCAGTCTATACAGCTTCTAAATTATTCATGGTAAAGTTTTAATCATTGCAAAGCCATTTCATTATCGCAAGCTGTTCTTTTTTTTGTGGGAAAAGAAATAAACGTTAAACACGTCACTATTCATAAACACAGGCAGACGAGAAGAGAAACATTTTTAGCGGTTTTCACTTTTTCTGTAGATTCTCGGCAGGGAGACATAGACCCCATGTCAGTGATTCTCACGATCTGCGCCAGACACCCCTCCCCCCCACCAACCTGGCATGTCCCCCGGTCCCCTGTCCTCGTCTCACCATCGCAGCGACAGCAGGAATGCTGCGGTTTTCTGAGAGCCTGTGCATCTAATATCCCTGCGATGCTAACACCACGAATAAATTAACATTGAACTGATCAGTACGTCGACAGCAGATACTGTACGTTCTCGAGGCATGGCCGGTTTGTTCCCGGACGACAGACTGACTGATCTGCGCCCACACACACGCAAGCACAAGCAGCATCTTGAAGACATCCTAGGACTTCATTTACGTACTTGGCTGGCCTCTGTACACCGCACCTGCCTAATTTAATGGAAACCAGCTTAATTGCCAACTTGTTTGAGTTTTAATGGATGCACGGACACATATTTGCATAATTATTAGAACTTGCACTCTTATTTAGTAGTTAAATAAGGTGCTGCCCACTGACGTGATGACCTTTAGCATTGACTGAGGAATGGAATCACGTGATTGATTTACTGGTTTGACCTTATGGGGTTGAGTGGGGATCATTTGACCTCACGGGGAGGCTTGTGTGTGATTAATGCAGAGGACAGCACAGGACAAAGGCCTCCATAAATGAGAGGGGGGAAATCCAAAGGAAGAGGCCATGCTGGGGTCAGCTCCTCTGTTCCTGAGGTAATGTAAACACAGGCAGGCTCTGCTGTCCGGCTGCTCCCAAAGCATGCTGGGAACCAGTGGTCTGTAAACCAGTTCATATGACATCTATACCGGGCCAATCCAGACCCCAGAGATACCTCGAACTGCTCTCGCACTGTTGAAACTATATGTCCAGGGATGGATTTGTTGTTGACCCCAATCAAAGACCCCGCCCCCACTGCAGTGACTGGTTGTAGCCAACAGGAAATACGTGGCTGCTTACGTCAGCTCCACAGTGGTGGTAAACTAAAGCTACTTCACCCCCAAGACCACGATGCCCCCCTATCTGACCGTCCACCACTCCCCAACCAGACCGGTGCTGAGAGGCCCCCGGGAGTGGGCTGTGAGGGGGGTCTGTATGATAATCGCAGGCCACAGCAGGTGGATTTACATGCATTTCAGTGGGCGGCCTCCTCTCCCACACTGCATGCCCGCATGCCACACGCCTGGCAGAGCTGCCAAGCAGCCCGGCCCACTGAACACACTCCAGTGTAGCGCTGTGGGCACACTGTGCTTGGTGCTACGGAGGAGAGCGAAATTTCTGGGGGCTGTAAAAGTACTGAATTGCAAATTAAGCCTTTTACAGCATGGTAATGTCTTCTGTGAATTATTTTACTCCGGTATCAAAGAATGGGAATATGAGATTTTACAAAGGGACTATTTTTGTTAAACTTAAATGAAATACAGTTTTTATACAGACATCTGGAGAGGATAAGACCACCTCCTGCCAGCTCTAATACCTTTTATATTAATCAAACAGCTCCTTCTCTTACTGGGGACTTCTGTCAGTTTCAAGAGAAATCCATGTTTTGGAGGGAAGATTACACTCATTTCATGAATAAAAAGGGTAACAGGAGGCCACTGCTTCAGCCAAAATGCATCCTCAAGTTTCTAGGCCAGGTCTGACCTTTAACCAACCAAATGAAGGCACACTTTCTGCGATCCGGTGACAAAAATCCAGCAGCTTTCCTCACCGCTCGAAAAGGGAAGACGCCGGCTGTGGTTGGGGGTGGCGGAATCGGAGGAGCACTCACCAGCGCCTCCTGCAGGAGGGCGCCAAGCTGGGCGTGACCGTTTTTCTGAGCGAGCTTCAGCGGCGTGTCCCCGTGTTGATTGGCGAGACGAAGGGCCTGCTCGACCCCTGGGCACTGCAGAAGGGCGCTGGCCAAGCCGCGGAGCCCACTTTGGGAGGCAAAGTGGAGGAGAGTAGGGAGATGCTCTGAGTGTGTAGCTGTCAAAGAGATAAGAAGGGATGCTGTTGAATATATAAGTACAGATATTTATGAGGCATAAGGGGGAGGGAACAGTGGCATTTTCTTTATTCGGGTGTTAAAATTAAGTGAGCAGAATGTTCTGAACAAGTATTGTGGTTATTTTTGTATTAACTGTCTGCAGAACAGGATAATTGATGAAAGTCAAAAAGGCATATAATAACCTTAGCGCTGCAGAGTCACAGGCTTTATCAAAAAGACAGCAGTTTCACCTTGCTACAAAGTCACAGCATCAGCACAAGGTAACTGACTGACCAATAGTGCGAAAGGATTTTAGCACGTTATGCTGGGATGTCCAATCAGTTCTTTTCTTCTTCATTTTCTTCTTGATAGACATTGACAGCAAAAACGTCATACACAACAATAACTGATGGTTTATTAAACTTAATTCTGGTATAAATACGTCTTCACAAAAAAGAAGTGTTTTTAGAAGAATTGCCAGGTGTAGATGATGCTTGGAGGAATTGACAAAGATGGAGGTGAGGCTCATTTCGTTCTTAAATATAACACCAGTCTGAATTAGTATGATTGGTCTAAACTCTTCTATTTATTTTGTAATATCCTTTCAGAATAATATGAAGGTTTTCATTTAATGAATATTGTTGTAAGAACAGCAACTGAAATGATAGTGAAAAATCATGTTGCTCACTTTAACTAAAAATACTTCATGGATAACAGGACGCACTGGATGACTAACAGGTACATTTCTGGTAAGTAATCAGTAAATTTAGCTCTCAGGAGATAGAATAAGTGGTGAGTGTCACATCAGAACATTGGGCATTCTGTTGATGATGTCATAAGTAGGGGACAAGTTGCCTTCTCCTTATCAAGGACCACAAATCTCAACTTCTGTGAGCCTTGGGTATGAAAGCTGTCTTTTAAATGATAAAATTAAAAACTACGTTTAAATTACTTCACCAATTAATTATAATTAATGCATGGCATTTTGGGTCAAAAGGCAACTCGAGGATTCATAAGAGTGGACTATTTTACTGTTTTAATCTCATAAAGTCACCTTTACAGTTAAACCCCATGTGTGATTCTGCAGTAGCAATGGCTTATGGCATTTCACAGTGAAGGTGTCCCCAGAAGATTGAAAGCCTGTTTTTCTTCACCGAAGGCGATTTTCCTGGCAGAACTGGGGTTAAACTAGTGTGTAGCGTTTGTTCTTTTACATCGTTGTTCTGGTGTTTCCCCCCCTCAAACTGTTATTTCCCTGTTCTGTTACTTGGACTGGAAGCAGTACACATTATATGTAGTATTAATTTTGTCCAATAGTCCCGGAGCAAGTTTAAATCCAGCTACTTCTTCTTTTTTCTCTGCGTTTTTTTTCTTTTAGTAACCAGCAGTAAATGGTACCAACTCAAAAATGACAAAAATGCGACAAAACAATGCTACAGTCAAACCTCTTGAAAACATAGACGCTTGTTAATCATAAATCTCAAGAGAAGGAAGCCTTCCTGCCCATGAACGCACTTCAATGCACGGTTACGGTTATCGATAAGTCTCTCATAAATGTTAATTACTACGAATGCATAATTAATTAAAACGGTAATCATTAAATTCTGACAGATTAATAAGCGGTCACCATAATGAGTTATTCAGTATAATTGATAAAAAGCTATTCTGATGGCAATGAAAAAAATAAATAAATAAAATGACCACTTTGTTTATAAATAAGTGGTGCTATTGGTAGGGTTCAGAAGATCACATCGCAGTGAAAGTAATTTTGGGTGATGTGCTTTCTGCTTCAAGTTATCCTTGCATATATAGAGACTAATAAGCTGGAACAGAACACACATAATCAGATATATATCCCCTCACCAGTTTTAATTAGTGTAAAAATATTCGTAGTCCATTATGCAGAGAACAGTTATTAAATGCATCATTCAGCTGAAACCAAAGATCAAACATGTTTCCCAAGCATCTTGTTTTCATAGAACAACCACAATCTGTAACTTATAATGGGTTTTGGAGGACATCCATTGTTCAGTCTGTCTGTATTCTATATCTAAGGCAAGGTTGTGATGAGCCGGGAGTCTATTTCAGGACGGAGGGTGTGACAAGGCAAAGGGACACCCAGGACAGGATGCCGGCGCATGGAAGGGCAGGAACCGGGACACAGCCGCCCCCCGCAGGCTATTCAGCGACCCAACCGAGGAAGCCACCACAGACGCGGGAGACTCGCAAAAGCCCCACCAGAGATATTTAATAAAGGACATGGATGGCGACGAGAGAGGCGAGGAGGCAGGAGATGTGGAGGAAATCGGAAGAACGAAAGTGAGCGTAATCTCTGGCGGCTTCTCCTTTCTCCTCCTCTCTCAGGACTCGCGATGTACGTCTACAATATGGGCTCCCTGACACGCAGCTTAATTGCCCCAGTATGGCCTTCAGTAAACCGAGACCCCCGGTGTGAGCACTGTACGTTTAAAAGGCAAAGTCATTAGCAATGCATTACAGTGATTAATGAGCCATTTTTTTATGGGATCCGTCTCTGGGTTAATATTGCTGTTGCGCATTCATCACCCCCCTCCCAGGACCGAGGTCACGGCAGAACCCAGCAATCAGATATAAAGCCCTTTGTTTCTACTGAAAACGCAAGCGGCCCCCCCCCCACACTTTTTAATTCGGCATTATGAAATCCTACTCTACTGTGGTGGTTAAGTACCTGTAGCCAGGCTTGTAGGATATTGAGGCAAAGGAGGGACTTGACTCCAATAAAGAGACTTGCCCATGTGAAAGGGAAAATGTTAGGCTTTTTTGGCTAAACAATTAAATAATTATAGGACTCCTAACTCCCCAGTCCGCTGAACGCTGAGGGTAGTTATCACCCCCCCCCTCATATATTACGGGATTTCCCTGTACTTTAAAGTAAAATGCCGCATCCTAGATATATCCAAGGATATGCAACATTTGTCCTGTATTTGCAAACACATTGCGTACTCCTGCTCGGTACATTTTTCCGTGGGTTACTGAAAATTTTGTACAACCAGAACATTAATGATTGGGACCCCCAGCACTAGACTACTTAAGTAAATCAATGCTTCAGGAAAATAAAGCAGCATACTTTCAGTTATACAATGAAGTTGAAAGGGGATTTTCTGGTTTTTCCTTTTCATTTAGTGTGTTATATAGCTTTATGTGCATGTAAATGTTCTGCAGTGTCTTAAGGCCCTAAGCACACATCAAAGGGAGTAACTCTCACCACAGAAACCACTCTTGTCTAATCTGCCTGAAATACCTCGTTGGAATTCCAGTCCTTGCTTCTGTGACATGGTGAGGTCACCTCGGAACACAATCCCTATTGGCTGCCTGCAAGGATCTGTCTGGAGACTGCAAGACAGGGGCGGAACGTGTAGGGCAAGCTGACCAGTCAGGCAAGCTGACCAATAAGAGCACACTTGGCTCATTGGGGGTGGGGCTAAATGCCTTAACAGAGCGTTTCATGCAGAGTTATAGGCAGAGTGAGAAGAGATGTTTTTGGAACACTGAAGCATATAAATCTATTCTGGTTGCCCCCCAAAATAAGATTATGAATATGGTGAAAATGAGCATAATAGGGCCCCTTGAATAGCAATATCTAACACAGAATAAGGCATTTTTGGGGCAGCATGGCGGCTCAGTGGATTGCACTGTTTCCTCACACATCCAGGAGCTTGTATCTTCTTCCAGAATCATGTAGGCTTCCGGCAAAAACTCCCCTTTCCTCCCAGAGTCCAAACACATGCACTTAGGTTAATTGGCGTCTCCTAATTGCCCATTGTGTGTAATAGTGTGTGCATGTGAGTGTGCATTTGCTCTGTGATGGGCTGGCACCCTGTCCAGGAATATTCCCCATGACTCTAACCAGGAAAAGCAGCTTGAAGATGGACAGGGAAGGATATGTTAATCACACAAGACAAATTGCTCCTGTTCCATCTCTCGCATTATATGAGGGTAAATAAGAGCCTCTTTCCTCGAGTGTTACTCAGTGACACAAAGATGGGAGTTCAAATTAGTAGAAATTGAAATGCTAACATAGCTTCATGGTACAGGGTGAGTCACACGTTTAGCGTTACTGTTAGCGAGGGTTTTGACAATGATGGTGGTTTTGGTGTAAGATTTTCAGGCATTAACCGTTGCGTCCACTTCCCACGGGAAGTCGTGGGAAGTAAGGTGCCATTAGGGCTGTTCATTAGTCCTTGTGGGAAGTTAGTGATGTCGCCTGCGTTCATAAGTAAGAATACAGACCTTTTCTGGAACAAGGGCCTAAAAAAGTGAAGCGGCCTTTTCACACCAGCTGCGTAGAAGCTTTAATCTTTGTCATAGCAACTGCACTGGGGACACGGAGAATGTGGGCAAGGACAAGCACGTCTCCCTCCGTCATCCCCCCTCCCCCTGGGAACAAGGTCGCTCGTTTCCACGGACACCTACCCTCTCTGTGGCCGCCGCTGGCGCTCTGCAACCCCTGGAAGCCCCCTGCAGGTAATCGCCTGGTCAGCAAGGAGGTCAGGATCTGATCCACCTTCTCCATGGAGGAAGTCTGGAAGGCCTGGGAGCCACAGATAAACGGTGAAGCCTGCCCCGCACCATACACAGAAACAGAAATCCGGCCTGGCCTAAGGGCCAGACAGGAAGTGGGCCGCGTCTCCTGGTGTGAGCGTCTCGAACAATGTGGCCCAGAGGTCGCTTGCGTTCACCAAGCCAGTGAGGGTTCACTCCCTCAGCAGACAATATAACTAACCACACTTCCTTTGGAAAAAAAACATAAAAAAACAAACATTTTATCACCTTCCTTTATCTTTATAGAACATCCGCATACAACCAATATTAAATAAACTGCAAAATTCCACAATATAAGTAAATCTCCCTAAAAGTGGCTATATAACTTTATCGGTACTACCAATATATGTAAAATGTTAATTTTCTTATATTAATATATAATCCAACCATCCATCCATCTTCCAACTGCCAACATGGATGAATATATTCTGCTGTATTTTTAAATATTTTAACAGCGGAGTCAGTAATAAAGTACGGGAAGCTACGTTAAATTGTGGCTATTGTGTGTTTTGCTTAAGGCAGGCCGATAAGGCTAATGGCTAATTTTACGGGTTCTTACTGAATTACCTTTAATAGCTCTCTGCTCACATGACCAAGGGTATATTCAAATGAATGTTCAAATGTATGTGACTGTGGATTTTCATGCACACAGCAAGACTTGTTGGAGCGTCTATGGTGAAGTTAACTTGCACAGATGGTTGCATAAGACTGAGGTTGCAGTATTGTGTGTCTAGCTTGAGGTATTGTGCAACATTCATTGATGACGGATCCATAAGTCATTCCCTCCCTGGGTGCACCCCAACCTTGTGCCCTCTGCTACCTGGGATAGAGTCCAGGCCCAAGATAAGTGATTTGAAGATGGATGGATGGATTTGTAAGTCACCCATAGTCCTTGGATCTCTACCTCTATTTGACCACAACCAGAAAGCAGCAGTTTGAAAAACAAAGAGGGAAACATTTTTAACAAGCTGCATATGTTGATAGATCCCCTCCATGTGATTGAGGACCCTCAATGGTGAAACCATTATGGTTTTGTGCTTTTTATTGTCTGTTCTGGTACCTAATACCTTCACTATTAAACAGGAGAAATGGCTCCCTTCTATAAATAATACACAGGTGATTGGGGGGTGGCGCTAGGCGTAGGGGATCAGCTGGAGGTCAAGAGAGAAAGAGCAAAGGGATCCAGGCGTGAGGGACTGGTGTTATGAGATATAACTGGAAATGAACTGGAGATACTAGAATTGATAGAGGTAATAGCTCAGATCAACCAGAACTACTGGTGAACATAAAAACATAAGAAATATACAAACGAGAGGAGGCCATTCGGCCCATCGAGCTCGCTTGGGGAGAACTTAACTAATAGCTCAGAGTTGTTAAAATCTTATCTAGCTCTGATTTAAAGGAACCTAAGTTTCTCAGACTCGGTTATTGCCGGGACCTATGAATGATGAGGAGACACATTGACAGATGGGAACGGCCATGTTCCTCACAATGCTTCTCAGTTCCTGTACTGCGCAGTTCCTGGCATCCAGGTCAGTAATTTTGCATGTTCTGTACTATATCTGAATGCCAGGTTTACCGATAGACTAACTGTAGTCTTTCAGCTCATCAGTCTAGCTTAAAATGCATTGTGTATCCATCCGTCCATCCATCCATCAATATTCATGAGCGCTTATGCGGTACAGAGATCACAGAGAGCCTGGAGCCCAGCCTAGCTGGGACACGGCACAGGAGACGTGTATTGTTTGTCTTCTTGGGAAAAAACACTGGTTTACCGTGGTTCAGATGTAGGTCGCGCTGCGTGAGGAATGACTTCCCGATAAATAACTAAATAAAAAAAAAAAAAACGACCAAAAGCAGGTGTGAAGAAGCATTGATTTATTTTTTTTTTTGCAACCGAAGAAATAAAAAAAAACAATGTGCTTCGGCAGTGTGAGCTAAGGCACAATGTAGCATTTTATTGCAATGTTAGCGGAAAAATGGACCATTAATGTTAAGTACTTTTTTTTAGTGTTTTTTATGCTCAGTTTCCCGGTCTGTGTGGGCCCACCGTAGAAAAGTCTGGGGAGCCTGTTTTTGTATTTTGAATGTTTGCATGCAGTGTTGGTTCTTTAAGGAGGGGAATCCCCAGGTCAGGCCTCCCCAGGTCAGGCCTCCCCAGGTCAGGCCTCCTCACCTGAAACATGAACTCTATGGGGTCTGCAGCCTTCTTTAGGAGTTGGGTCACCTCATCCATGGGGCTGTAATACTGCAGCTGGACCTTGGCTCCAAGCAGGACGCCCCCACTGCGGACGCCCAAAGTCACCACCCCTGCCGGGAAGTCTGTCCGACAGTTACAGCACCGTAATTTTCATCTTGTGGAGTTAGTGGAGGAATTCGAAAGAAATCCCATTTATGGGAATTTACTGCAATTTTTTTGTGGGTGGAGTTCCTCTCCTCTCACCTGGGGCTTTCACCTGGAGCGTGTGCTTGTTCCAGGTTACCGGCTTCACCGTCACCGTCACCCCTTGTTGGAATTCCACCTCCATGTCTGGGGTTGACTCGGCATCTTTAAGCAGAACAGAGACCACCCCCGGATTCTATAAAGCCAGATGGGGAGAAGGTGGGGTGATGACATTGGCTGGTGAGATACTGCCCATTGGGACAACTTGTGGATGGTGCATGTATAGCAACAAATACTGTCAATAAATCAATAAATACTGCCCCAGTGCTGTGAGAGGCAATGTGCTCTTGGCTCTCCATCCGCATATATGCATCTGAACTGAATTTAGTATGGACTTTGAGAAGTATTACCTAATGCAGTGTTTCCCAATTTTGTCGTTGGGTACCCACACACAGTCCACGTTTTTGCTCCTTCCCAGCTGAGGATGCACGTGGACGTGGACTGTCTGGCAGGGAGCTTGGAGGGACAAAAACATGGACTGGCTGTGGGTCCCCAAGGACCGGATTGGGAAACACAGACCTAGTGAATCGCTTGGAAATGAGTAAAAAAAATGCAATCAATGGAGTCTTGTCATTCTAAATAATTGAATAAATCCATTAATTAAAGCCTTTGCAAGGTTCTGGGATTGGGGAGAGTGAAATGGAAACAGATGCTTTTATTGTTTTTACACTTTTACGGAAAGTCTGCATCTGGAGTGCTGCACTGGCTGCTGTTGTTTACTTGGTTTGTAAGGATATATATACATATATATAGAATGAAAGCAGTCCAGTAACACTGACAAACTGGGCAGGGAAGCTGCGGCCACTTACATTGTTACTTTCTCTCTGTCGCTCCCTTTCCCTGTGTCTACTTCTCTCTGTCTCTCTCTGCCTGTCTCTCTCTCTCTCTCTCTTTCTCTCTTTCACTCTCTCTCTTCCCCCGTGTCTCCTTCTCTCTCTGTCTCTCTCTCTCTCTCTCTCTCTCTCTCTCTCTCTCTCTCTCTATCACTCTCTCTCTCTCCCCTTTTCTCTCTGTTGTTGTACCACTGGCCCAGTGCTCAGGGAAGCTCTCCAGAACAAGCAGGCTAGCGGAGGCAGGGTGCCGCATTATGGCCCAGGGGTGGAACACAGACAGGGGGGTGGGTTGGCCCTTAGCATCGCCTCACTGCCCTTCTGTGAAGAGGCATAAACCTCTGGAGACCCAGTTAGGGGAAAGGTGGGGGGGGAGGGGGGGGTGT
>JAABNX020000017.1:8431338-8441839 GCA_015163995.2 Mormyrus lacerda | reverse complement strand
CCTGTCATCCCCATTAAACCCTGCTTCCTTGTGAGTTCCGGCTCTGCTCGCCTCCTTACCCGCTCGTCTGCCGCCCGATCGTGACAATATGGACCTTTTTTAGAGTCTTATTTGGATTTTAGTATAGAAGGGTAACAGAATGCACCAGCCATCCACCCCCCCACCCCCTTTTCCATCTAATTCCGTGCTGTCTACTCTCTTCATTTTCCATGCAAAGTGAGCGGACAGCTGATAAAAGCAGAATAGACTAGGAAAGCATTTGACACCTAGTCACGCATAAAGGCCAGTCAAATAAGGACTATATGGAGTCCCTGTATCTGAAACAGGATGTGTGTCCAGCGGCGTCTGAGTCACTGTCACTGAGCAGCACTGGCCTTATGTACCCATGTAGTCGGACGAGAAAATTCTCGGTGCTAATTGCGCTTGCCGTACCGTCTCCGCATGAGCACTTTTCAGGGGTCCTCGTGTCCCTGGCGAAGGACGGCCGAGACTGCTATTTGACTCGTTAATTAAAACCGCCCCGAATGCCACTATTTCACTCGTCACTAATTAAGTCTGCAAGCAGGAAGAAAACGAGGGCTTTCTATTTTCCTACCTATTTTCTTCTTATTGCGAATGTTAGCTTTCGCGACACTTGTGACAAGCCAAAGAAAACACTGCAAATCTGCAGCAAGTAATCCAGTGAATTCTGAATATGTAGATGTTTCTTGAACTCCTCTGGCGTCGATATGACATTCACTGCTACGTAGGTGTAGTTAAATGTTAAATCTCTATGAGCTCTGAGGTGTGTTTACACACTGATGATAGCTTTATAATGAAAGATGTTTCTTGTGGATCCACTTATTCTGTCCCAGGGTTCGTCACCAAGCCGTGGTACCAGCTGGGATCAGATGCACTGGAACGTCCAGATCACCCAAAGAGGAAAAACACCAATAAAAATGTGATTTGCAAACAACATTGCTCATACGAAGGAGCAAAAGTGAGTCATGGCATTGTGGCTGACATGTGGCTTGGGGGTTAGGTGGCTGTAGTTGTGACCCCATGGTCATGGGTTCAAATCCCATGATCAGAAGAATAATCTTGTTGGCCCCTGAGCAGGAGTCTTAGTCTCCAATTCCTCCAGGGACTTTATGACCCAACATTCAGCCAAATGATTAAAAAAAAAAAAATCACTTTGGATAAGAGCTTTTGCCAAATAATGTAAGAAGCCTCCACTATCCATCTGTGGTTTTATCCTGAATGGCTTGTACAACACAAAATTACAAATCAGTAAATAAACATTACTGTGTATTACTGTACAAACATCTTAGGGATTCAATGAAAATATTTAAAGCTATATCTTGGTAGTAAGTGTATATTTATCTTGGTAGTAAGTGTATATTTGCTCAAAGGAAAACATTTTTTACATTAGAACAATGAAAATTAACAGTACAATAAAAGGTAACAGGAATTTATTCTGCTCTCCAAAAAGTTGTTGGATGGCTACAAGAACACACCACTTCTGTGAATTCATTAGATTTCACCACCAACTCAATTAATTCATTAACTCAGTGAGTTAAATAAGTCATTAAGTCAGAAGTCATTGATTAGCCAAACAAGGTGCATTAGTACAGGGGTGTGTTGGAGGGTTGATGCAAATACTGACACATTTTGAGAGTGTAATATAGTTTTAGAACAAAGTCAAAGATCATTTAAACATCTTTGTCTGCCTAAGACCGTATATTTACAGTATGTGTATATGGGAAGCGTGGTTTCAGCATGTGGATAGACAGCTGGCGGCTGCAAAGTAGACCTGATAGCGATAAGATAGCGATAAGATAGCGATAAGATAGCGTGTGCCTATGGCACGCCCAGCTGCCGCAGCTGGGAAGTGCTGCGTGTCCGTCATGAAGGGACGCGGCTACCCACTGGCCATGTTAGGCTTGCCGTTTTGTCAACAGCAGCGTCCTCCCCGCCCAAAACAAACACGGCAAACCCAAATCAAAGACCCATTGTGCCCAGTCATGAGGAAGTGGGAGCTTGCAGATGCAAGGATCGCATCTTGCCAACCAGGAAGATGCTGAGCTCAGTGCCCAGGAGGGAATCAGCAGAAAGACCCCGATCATTTGCGCTTTGTTAGTGTCTCCCGTTTTGTGTGTCATCATTCCGCGCCGCTGCTCAGATTCACGCAGACGGGGCATGCTCATGCCTATAAGCACACGTGCAAACATCTAAATGTCTTTTCACGTCTCTCCTCGTCACTGCCTTGTAGTGGAGTTTAATTCAGGGCATGCTGCCCCCCCCCCCACACATCCATTTCTTTCAGGAGGGGGACAGAGATGCAGTCTAGATCATCGCAATCTAGAGTGGCAGCCCAGTGTGCTCCCATGTCCACCTAGGGGTAACTGACCTACTTAGCAACTACAACAGACGGCACGGCAACCGCCTCAGCACCGGTGTGGGCTCATGCTTTTGCTCTCTCTCTCTCTCTCTCTCTCTCTCTCTCTCACACACACACACACACACTCTCTCTCTCTCTTTCTCTCTCGCTCTCTCTCTCTCTTTGCTCTCTCTCTCTCACACACATACACACACACACAGCTCAGCCACAGACACATCAATGCTCTGAGGAGATGAGGGACAATGTCAGCAGTCTGCTTCTCAAATCTTTTTGATTTTCTGGAATCACCCCCAGTCCACCTGCTTGTTCACCTTTGAAGACAAACAATGCATCCTTTTTTAAGTCCTTGAATTTTATTTTCAGTTATTTTATTTTCAGATTTTTTTTACAACAGGCTTCAATAAGACTACTGGGACAGAATAATGTGGTGTATTAAACACAAACCATTTAATCCTATTCCTTTACAGGGCCCTTTATAATGTAAAGTGTGCTTGGTAAGCAGACTGGCATTAGATCTGCAGATGTAGCAAAGTCAGGCTCTGACCCTTAGTCAGCTTACAGATCCATTTGCATGCTTGACGGGGTCACATGGGGAGGTAAGAGAAGCCTGATTACTCTAGGGTAGTGTCTCCCAATCCGGTCCTTCGGGACACGCAGACAATCCATGTTTTTGCTCCCTCCAAGTTCCCGCTAAGGAGTTGAGAGGGAGCAAAAACATGGACTGGCTGTGGCTCCTTGAGGACTGGTTTGGGATATATTGCTCTAAGACAGGATTGTGCCAAAAAGAAAACAACATAACAGAAACACAGTGTTACATTACAGTGGCCAATGTTTACGCTTCTGGGATTTTCGAACATTAGAGGCAGTGGCCTCAGGGCTGGATCCTGCCACAGCAAGGTACGAGGCAGCAAAATCTCGGTGGTAACCCCCTTGTACGGATGTATGAAACATGGCCAGTTTGGTTTATTTTTGTGAACATGTGAACCAAGTTCTGGCATCGTATATTCACAGTGGGGCTAACAAAACTGCAACCTTACAAGCCAGAAAAACATTCAAAATCCTGGAAAGGAAATGGACAGCAATGTGTACAAATATTTACACGAATCGTTAATGGTCCGCAAAAGAGCCTTTAACTCTACAAATAGTGTTTCTTTGGGCAGTGCCACAGGGGTCCAGCAATGGAGAAAGGGTGGATGGTGGTTGTTTTTGGTTGCCATGGTGATTGATCTTCAGCCCTGTGCCACCATTTGCCTGCATTAATGAAATTTAGCTAGCCCTGATTAAGCTCGTTATATTGCTCAGTGCAAGTAGGGCCAGCTAGGTGCTTATTTTAGAGGATAAAGAAACATTTGTTGTGGTCAAGTTTGATTTAAATAGTTTTTATATATGGTTCATATGTGGGAATGTTGAGGCTATTTTTTAATTTTTAGTAAAAATAACAGAAATAAATAAATGAAAACATCTACATCTGATTGTAATGGGACTCTGCTCTTCCTCCTGGCTCTGCGGTAAACTTCCTACTTGAAAGGGGCCACACCTCTTTGGTTCAACAGCCAATTGCATTGAATGATACGAGACTTTCAGCGTCATGGGTCATACCCCTATAGAGGTACAGATGCTCCCCAGGTTACGATGGGCTTACATTCTAATAAACCTATCATAAGGCGAAAATATCATAAGGTAAAATGCATTTTAATACAGTACACCAAACCTAGCAAACAGCACAGCCTTGCAAAGCTTACCTTAAATATGCTAACATTAACATTATCTTTAGGCAAAATCATTTACACAATTTTACAATAAAGTGTTGAATATCTTATGTAATTTATTGAATAATGTACTGAAAGTGAAAAACATTTACCCATCGTAAAGTCTAAATATCGTAACACAGACCATCGTAAGCCTTTTAGGTTGTTTTTTCTATGGCACATTAATAGCTATTCTTTTATTACATTCCTCTTTAGATTCCCGAAATTATTGCAACCAAGGGATTTTCGCATGCCTGGAGGTTCCTAATTATGCACAGCTTGTAGAAGTAAATGAAACTTAAAAATGCCTTTTTTGCCCCATTAATTGGCGAGTCATTGTGACGTTTATCACCCTGTTATCAGCTAGTGCTGGCCCATATTTTGAAGCTCTACATCATGTTGATGTTGATCGCTCATAAGAACCATATCAAACTTTCCAAAGACGGTTTAGGCTAAAGATGCTAGCCAGGAATCCAGGCAGGTTCTCATGGGAAGTGGAGCTCGATCCAAAAGCTGTTGGATCATTGAGTTCCGCAAGGCAAGAGAATTTCTTTTCTTGTCATGTGACTTGTCATGTTGTTGTCATGGAAACTTGAATGAAGTCCCTTTATCAAAATGAAGTCAGAGCTCTTAAATATACATATTGAGTTCCTTACAGTTTGGCCACTTTTACTTATAGTCAGATTACTGTCAAAGATGATTCTCATTTCTGTATATTTAAGTTTTTTTCAGTAGATGTTCTCTTCCAGGGTGATGGAGATGGCAAAAAGATTACTATACATTCAGAGTGTTAAAAACTCAATCCATCCACCCATTTTCTGAAGCTACTTCTCATATTCAGGGTCATGGGGAGCTTACGGACGCAAGGCAGGGAATAACCCAGGACAGGGTGCCAACCCATTGTAGGGCACTTTAACACACACCATTCATGTTAAGGACTCACATCAGTAAAAATTAAAGCCTTCATATTAAATGAAGTCGTAGATTGACAATGGAGTAGTTTTGATTTTGAGCATTCAGGTGCAGTACGGAGAAGTTAGTCTTCAGTCATATTTGTAAGAGGCTGTTAATTCAAAGCCTGGATGGTAGCTGCACCCTTGCACTTCCAGTGGGTGTTACTGGCTATTAAATGTGTGACCACTAGTAGTTGGGCTGGGTGATTGTCTTACAGATAGTGTGGTCCAAATGTTTTTCATATCCTGGTCATTGAACTTCAATCTGGCCACAACTAGAAACCAACAGTGAGCTCTCAGGAGTGTGGTGAACATCTGGGGATGTTCAAAGCCAGGCTGACAGCTGTGTTTTACATCAGCTACGGGCCTCCATCCGATTTATCTGTCTGATTTATCTCTGTTTCACCCTCACGTGGCCATACTTGTTGCGAGCATCAAACTGCAGTACGTGCTATGGATTTGGAGATTGTGGGTGTGTGGGTTTAAAAAAACAGTGCGTCGAGCAGCACAGACATGGAGTAAGTGTGCTGAAAACACAATTGCCTGCCCTGCGTACCAGCATCTGCTATGCAAATAAATTATGAAAAGCGAGCAAGCAGCTGTCTCCAATTAAGAAATCGCTGCTTTTGCGGTTTATGTCAACATTAGAATAATCTATTAAATATCATGAAGTCAATATTGTGGCATCAGGTTGGATACGGTCAGCCCTTGCCCTAGAAGCAGCTGCCCCTGAAAGGCCGATCGACGTGGTAACATTTTGTACTAAATTTGGTTGATGTTTTATTAACGGTTCTCTGTGTCCAGCATGTGTCAGACTGTGACGAGTTTGCCAGCAGCGGCACGGGCAGCGAAGAGTTACAGCACGAAAAACAGACCAAGCAGCCCTGATAAAATGCACGGTTAAAATTCTTTTGCATAATGTAATAAAAAAAAGAGCATGGGGCTTTGTGAGAAGTGAGAATTTGTCAGACCGGGCGAGACGCCTCTGCATGAGTACAGATTGGGATCTGTCATAACATTTATTTTTTCATTGGTCAATGTGTTTATGTACTGCATGCTAATATTTTGACGCTTCCAGGCATGGTGATTTGAATACAGGTACTGCAGAAATAAGGCAGCATTGTAGAGCCTGCTAAACTTGTCCAGTTTCGAGCTCTAGAATCTGCAATGCAAATTAAATTAATACTTGGACGTATATTCCAAGATCTTGAATACATCTGGTCGGACACAGTTGTAAGGCAATCCGGGGTTAGAAGTTCCAGCTTCTTTTCTCCAAGTAAAATACTGGATAACCGTAGCCCTCAGAGAACATTAAATAGTAGGCTTGCAATACATCAAGTGCAACAGCACTTTAAATTCAGTCATAGCCGTTGTTTTTTCTTCCCCCATCGAAGGCCCTCACTGATAGTGAACATCAGGAGCTAACATGGAGTTGCTAACAGCGTAGTGCTAACAACGACGCTAAAAAGGCTAGTGGTGCTATCAGAGCAGTGCTAACAATGATGCTAAAATGGCTAGTGGTGCTATCAGAGCAGTGCTAACAATGATGCTAAAATGGCTAGTGGTGCTAACAGAGCAGTGCTTACAATGATGTTAAAAAGGCTAGGAGTGCTTACAGACCAGTGCTAATCATGATGCTAAGAAGGGTAGCCATGCTAAACGTCATAGCAACAGTTCAGGGGTCGTCCTGAGTGATAACATTTCGGGGCCGATATGTAAATCTGCCACTAGAGATACATCACCCTTGTTATTGCCTTTTAAAGATTGGTTCTGGAAAACCATTGCTCACAGTCCTTTTACTGAAGTGGCTGTTGGCTATATATCTCCCCAGCTCTCTTGGCAACCCCCCTATTTTGATGCTGTTATGGTATAGGCCTGCCAAGCAAAGGCGAGAGAGAGGGTCCTTGTGTCATGAGCAGAACCTGTGTTTACATTGCTTTTATAGAGGCATTCTTAAGCCTGCTGGAAATCATCAGTGGTTGACGCTATAAGAAGCTAACAATTAATTTGACCGGGAGCATTGTTTAACCACAGGAAAAGTGACAGTCAGTTGCAGTGCTTTTCTAAATTATATCTAGGTCACAACAAGTCTGCCATGTGTTGCCTATTCAAATCAATGTCAGGAAAAAAAACTGGAAAAAAAGTTTTCCTGAGAAAAGACACTACTAGGACCAGTGAGGCACAGTAATTGTGAATATTCATGATTGTTCGGTGTCTCAGCCCCTTATCAACTGTACAACAAACCAAACTGTCATTAGTCTATTAACACAACAGCCACTGTTTGTGTCAGAAAAGGTCCTCAAAATCTCCAGCTGGAGCAACCTGATCAGTATGAGAAGCGTGTATATTTACTGCCATTCAATAAGCTACAATGGCAATATCTCTCGTCTTGGTTGTGCAAATTCAGGGGCATCTGAATTTTGATTTCATTGGGTCTTTAAGTGAGTGATTAATGCCGTAACAAAATAGCTCAACGAGGTTTACAAGTTTAGGCATTTGTATGTCTCTGCGTACTGCTGTCTGAGGCCGGAGCTCACAGCAAGCTCAGGACCGAGCCAGGACAATCACCAAATGATTAAAACGGCCATCATTTGCTGGCTGGCCAGGCTGTGCATTAAATCTCTTTCAATAGTTTCTGAACCCATATCTTAGCAGTTTTTGTATCCCCACTGAATGAGAAAAGCATTTTCTCTTCACAGACAAAGGCACCTTCAGGGTCCCAGGAAAACGAAAAATCGAGGTCATACCTGTCCCAGCTGGAGCCCTTGAAAAGGGTTTGGGGGAGGGGATGTGCCTGTTTTTAAAAGGGGGGGGTGTCCATCAGCATAGAAGCCTACCCTGCCCCCCACCCCCATTCATACTGCCCCTCTTGCCAAGTCATACTTAGGAAATTTACAAGAGCAGAAAAAGCAGAGTTTCATGATCCTTAAGAACAGAGTCTTGGTCTAACCCATTGGGTGTCCTGAATCGTGAGGGAGCCTCCCCTGACGGCTTTGGGACACACTGACCGCAGAGTGAGAATCATCACCTGGCAGTGATGCCTATGTAGGGCTCTCTCAGGCACCTCACAGCGCGCCGAATGTAAACAAAGTCATGCTTACCAGCGTCGCCTTCCCCCCCCACCCCCACGTCCCAGCACAGCTGAGGGGCTGTGCATATGATATCATCCTTCCTGGAGAGCGGCACCAAGGTCTTTGGCTAATAACAGATAGGCTTCACCATTTCCACTCATATCACGCCTAATGATCTCACCCCATCTCCATTTTTGTCAGCACACCCCCGACCTCTAGGGGGCGCCAGCCACCTCCAGGTGCTTGAATTGGTACTGAATTTTTCCTAGGAAAGCCCTGAAATGCTAGGGATAACCATGTTGCTGACTGAGCCTCGATGGTTGACTTTTGGCAAATGGCTAACCGTGATCTAGTGATCTGGTACTTTGCCCGTCATGTTCAACTGCTGGTCTGGAGATCCAGCATGCCCATATAAACAAACCTTAACTTTACAGTTTTAACAAGTTACAGGTTTGAAGGTTGAAAAAGGACAAAATCTATATCAAACACGTATGTTTAACTTTTTTGCATATATATACTGTTCTGTGTATATGCAGTACTTGTATATTTTTTGTCAACATTTTCATAGGTAATATTTATGAATAAACAGTATGTTTTTCATAGATTTTGTCATTGCAGTCAGAAATAACATATTACTTGCGCATGATTTTTTAATGTTTGTTAAAATCGAGTGACTGAAATTCACATTTGGCTATTTTCATTTGAAATTGCATCATTTTAACCATTTTCAAATGATATCCTTCAAGACATTAAAAGCAACCACATTATGTCATTTTGAAGACATACATAAATAATTCAAAATCCCTGTGTAAGATCCAATTGATTCATTCAGGTTCAAACGAGCGCTCCAAAAATTAATATTTATAACCTTCTGTCCATAAAAGAGGGTAGCAGATTACGTCAGTTTTGTTTATGCCGTGACTTGGCGTCCGGCAGGGGAAACTTTGTGTGTGTCTTTCAGGCGGAGTTGCTGATTGGCAGAAGCTGAGACGACTCTGGCCCCCATTTCATGACCGAAACAGATGCCCCTTTCTGTCTTGTCTGGGGAGGAGTTGCTCGGTTACATCACTTAATCTGTTGCTGGAGATGACGGGAAACTCGCCAGTAACTGGCAGCATATGGCGGACATCGTGATCACCGAAGCCTCCCGCCATTGGTCAGCTTCAGCTCCGGGTCGCAAGCTTCCATGGCAGCGAGTTGGTCTCCGTTTTATGTGCCCTCACTGTGAGAAATTATTTAATCACGTTTGTATTGATTTTTTTTTTTTTTCCGTCACAGAAACGCTTCAAGATTAAAATTCCACAAATGTGTTGGGGTGGGGGGGGGGAGACGTGTATATGCCTGCAGACAAAACACGACAGGGCCACTACAGACTGCTACAGGGTTAAAAAATTCAGATGAAAGGACACTTTTCAAGGCTTCTCTGATCCGGTGTGTTATGTACATGTAACATTATTCTGGGCAGCGACATTAATAGGAAAGAAGCTTCCGGATGGAAGAATGGGCCCCTTGAAAGCCTTGATGTGAGTGTGCTCCATCACACAATGCTTCCTCCGCATAGCTTGGCAGCCTTGAGACCCTTTTCCTCTTTCCTGGGGGTCCTCTGCAACACATAAACGGCATGGCGGTCAGGCACGGGGGCCTCCCTCCCGAGGTGTTCGGGACACGTCACCTGCCGAATGTCATTTGGCTTGGCGGTAATGTGGCAGAGGGGTAACACGCGTGGTTTTGGATTCGCCACAGTGATTATTCCGGGGCCCTTAATGACAACATGGCCCTTCGTAATGATGTGCTGCATTATCAGTGTCTTTCAGCCCCCCAGACAAGAGGGCAGCAGTACCACACTTCACTGCTGTCACGGCAACAACCGCCCTCCAGGCAGTGATTGCAAAGAGCGTTTATCTGCAGTGTGTGTGTGTGCGCGCACGCACTTGTAGGGTAAACATATCCTTATGGGGACCGCTCATTCATTTCAATGGGAAATATGCTAACATTGTGTCCCCATAAGGATAGGTAAACCCGCTCGCGCGCTTGTGTGTGCGTGTGTGTGTGTGTGTGTGTTTAAGCGGGCACATGCCTGTCTCACAGAGTGCCTGTATGTCCGTCTGTATGTGTATGTGCGCTCGAAAACCACTCAGAGAGCATTATGGGTAGTTTATTGGTAAAAAAAAAAAAACGCATGTAAAAATACTGATTCACCTGCTTTCAGGTGTCATACCGAACTGATTTTCCTATTGGGTCACGAGGGGTCTGAATCTCAGAAGCAATGGGAGCAGGGAACAACCCTGGACAGGGGGCCAGCCCATCGCAGGGCACACTCACACACTGTTACCATTCACTCACACATGC
>JAABNX020000017.1:8406015-8419432 GCA_015163995.2 Mormyrus lacerda | reverse complement strand
CAGTTAGTCAAATCAAGAACACTCTCCAGGAGGGGGGTGTATGTGTATTAAATATTTCAGGAGAACAAGCAGGGCGTATTAGGGGTGAGGGGTGACTGGTCAGGCGGCCGAAACGCCATGGCCGGGAATGGTAGCGTAATCGTCATGCGCTTCCTCGTGCCCTATTTCAGATTAATATGAGTGAAAGGCAATAATGCAGCCTGACTGCTGCTCATAATTTTCCCATACAAAGGTCAGAGGGCAGCTTTCACTTAGGTTTCTACATACTATGTATAAATAAAATTAACGGGTATACTTTGTAATGTTTATTGCATTCAAATTAGCGCTTTAACATCCTTGTGTATCTCCATGCACTTATTATTCAGCTGGGAAAAAAGTCTTTTGCTAATTTGCTCATTTCCGTTTTTCATCTTTAGTAGTTCCACTGTGGGATACATTTTTATTGCTATTAGGCTCTGCAGTTATCAACAGGTATAGAAACGTCTCCATGAAAATTTGGGGGGAGGGGGCGTATGTTTTCAAACATGATTGTTGATTCCTCCTTAAATTCTGTGGGCGAACTTTTTTTTTTTTTTTTTTTGCTCATGTGTAGCGGTGAAGGACCGACTGTCGGGGTGTTCCATGTTTCGGCTGTATGTGATGTCGCCGCGGCTAGCGCCTGGTGTCTTCGCCATGTCCCATGCGATCTATCAGGAGCCGGGGGTCCCCGGGCCCCTCCCGTTAGAGTTCCACTGTCACCCTGAATCTTCTCTTCTCTGCCGGTTCAAATTCTGCTGCTTGCTGGGAAAAGCAGTATCGTTTTGTCTCACTTTGGGGTTGGGGTTGGGGGTGGTGGTGGGGGGAGGGCAGGTTGGGGTATTATATATGCCTTATTCTTCAGTGTGGTTTATACTCCTTAATGAAAAATGCAGGCCAGATAGGATGACACTGTGCATTTTTATCTTTTTTAAATTAACATTTTTTTCCGACAGTGTCTGCAGCTCACAGACACACACTTTGCACTGTTAATCGTGCCCCCACTATTTTTAGTGCTAAGCTCGTGTATGTGGCTGCACATAGTAGAAACAGTAGACACCCACCTGTGCATATTAATTTAAGGTGCAATACCTGTGATGCACATGCAAGAACCCCCCCCCCCCATGACTTCCCTCCCAGTCATGCTTCTTTTGGGAAGCTGTTAAGGTGCCCTCCGCCCCCCACCCCCCGATTGCATGTATAACACAACAGCTTTGACACTGCAAAACCTGCGACGGTGCCATTTCCCAAATGGAAGGAAGCCAGCAGCGGGGTGGCTGCCGCATGCGTGACGTAGCATGTCTGACGCGGTGCCACGCAAGAATGCCACCCATGCGAATCGTCACGCGCGCAGACGCCACTGTCTGTGATGGGCGCTTGCCAAAAGTCACGGGGCTGCGATTCGGAGGGTCCCCACCTGACGCGTGGCATTCCGCAAAACTGCTGATTCTGTAACGGCGCATTTTTCAAGTTCTGGCTGCGCGGCTGCCTCCAACCGCTGCGCTAACAAGTCGCAGAGCCATCACTGGGTGACACCTTTTTTTTTTTTTTCTACCACTCTTACATCTGCATTGCTGTACTGAGTTGTTTTAGGTTATTGAATACGAAAACAACATGCCTTGAAATATCCAGATACTGACCTGCCTTTTGTAAATCAGACGAGGCAAAACGATTGGCTCAATGCACAATTTCTCAGGCAACCTATCAGATTGTGCGATTTGTTGTTTTATTTTTCATGATTTTTTTATTTTGTGTGTTTTGTCGTTGGACGGCTCTTGTCTGAGGTGTTTTATCAAGCCACACAAACGGCAACCGGATATCTGACCTTTTGAGGAGAGACTGACTCTGGTTGCTGACCTGGGCGACGGCCACCGAAACTGTTGGCTTTGCTGCACTGGGAATACGCCAGAAGCTTCCAGTAGGTGCAGGCATGCTGCAGCTTGCCTGTGCTTAAACCCCCCTCCCAAAATCTGTTTGCTCCTCAGTTATAAATTCTGTTTATCTGGAAGTCTCCCGTAAGCAAATAAGGTCACGTCACCGGCAGGTACGGTGAGGCTCTGCCACACTCTGGACTCCCATCTGCCACCCACCTGATTGGATGATGGCCTTGTAAGCTGGTGGGTGTTGGTTTGCGTGGCACGACGGCGCGGGGCACTCGTCAGAAGAGCGTTGCGGGCCGTTTGATGCGTCGCAGAGAGGAAACCCCTCTCCCTGCCACCTCAGCACGGATTACACGTGACCTGTAAACGTGCAGTGGCCAGACGTTACCGAAACAGACCGATGTTGGAGTTTCCTCCTCTGGGAGGCAGGGTGAAAATGACCCCCGTGGGAAGACCTGCCAGTTGTAGCACCCCAGAGGACACCCCCTGCTGGACATATTAATTTCCTCCTTGCTTGGACTCCTTGCAGGAATGTACTCTCCTTATCCAAAAGCTACATTTAGCTGTTAAGCTTGCAGCACTTTCTCTCTCTCCCTCCCACCCTTGTCCCTTTCTCTCTCCCTTTCTCTTTCTGTCCTCTATCGGCGTTGAGGTGGGAAGCCCTTTATGGAACTCTAGACGTAGCCAATCCGCAGCCCCGCCTCCCTGGGGGATAATCTGATCCACGGAGGTGCGGTACTGGCGCCCCGAAAGGGGACCTCGCTATCCGGATGTGGCCTGGCTCTTTCCTTGTCTACTGTGGTCCCATGCAGGGGTACAGCTAGAGATTTTGGACCCTATGAGACCATATCATATTTGGCCAACCAGAGCAATCCACTTATGTTCCAAATTTTATGGGGGGGGGGGGGTCCTGTCATCCAGGCCCGATGCCACACTTGCAGGTTCTTGCTCCTTCCCAGATCTCCCAGCGATCGTGCCTCGTATTCCGCCTCCTCACGTGGGGCCGCTTTTGCGGGCCCCAGACAGAGGACCCGACATTAAAGTAGAGCCACTTAAAGATGAGTCACAGCTGGTACCGCGTTGCCATGTTCTGGTGCTTATGTGCAAATGGCTCTTCCCCCGTTTTCCCTCCTAAGAACTCTTTTGGGCTGTCTCGGTACATTCCACACCAACCTGCTTGGTGTCCGGGCCTCCGCACGCGCTCAGTGCTGCACCTGGAGCAGAACAAGGAATAAAGATCTACTGCTGCTCTCCGGCAGGAGCCACCACCGGCGAATCGCGTGTCCTCTTCCCGTGGGTTTCGGCCCGGCTCCGTCGGCGTCCGACTGTCGATTCCGCCCCTTAAATGAGCACCGAGTTTAGGGAAGCTCACCGCTGAATGTGAAAAGTCTGCCCTGTAGATGTTTAAAATCAGCAGTCATTGTACTTTCTTTACTGACATCAGCGTATGGACATAAATAAGGAATGTAGGCCTGCTGAAACGCCATTGGGCAAGAAGGCACCGGCATCGTTGAATACTCAGCTTGGTAAACGAGGCAAACTGAAGCCCGGAGGGAAATTCAGGTAAAAATATCTGCTAAACAAATCATTAGTAATGATGCTAAGCAGTAATAACAATGGCAGTAATGAAGATGATGGTGATGATGAGTCGCGCAACGGCCATCAATGTCCGAGACACTGTGTAGCCAGTTTTCTAATAGCAAGGGTAATAGTATTATGTATAACAGTACCCTAATACAGCTATTTCTCAAATATAATAGTATAATAGTACTAATAAGCTATTTAGGTATAAGGTTATTTGTAAGATTCAACACTATGGGATGTAATGGGTTCTGGTGAAACCTTTATATTAACGAAGGAATCTAAAGTCTCTCTGCCGTTTGCTCGTGTGATTTCAGTGGCCGTGATGGAAATAAGCAGCAGCACCGGTCCTGAAGATTAGTGACACCTCGTTTGACATCCTGGGGCCTGGAGCTTTGCTGCTTTTTTGATTATCTCTGAAAAACAGACCTCAGATTACAAAAAAGGAAGAAATTATATTGTCTCCGGGTAAATCGTGGTGGAGCGAGGCTTAGAGAAGTAGTGTTTACTTTTTAATTTGGCCATGTTTAATAGCTTGTGTGATCTGGCATTGTCCGAGTTTGGTGTTGGTAGCTATTGTCTGTCCCCGTTGTATGTGACCTGCCATTCAGCAAGCCTTTATGGGGTCTCCAGCACTCGCTAGCCGGTACAGCAAGTAAACATACCCAGGAACGTAAACATGCGCGAGGACAGGGAGCTTCGCTGAATAAATAAGCACGGGAGTTCCTGACAGATAGCAGGCTGCATTCTTAACTTTGAACAGGATACTGACACTGTTTGTCCTGCATGTAATCATCTTGATAACTGCTATTCACTTGCTTTACTGTCCTTCAGTGTTGACTTATTCCATTTTTTTTTTTTTTTTTTTTAACACGAATCCGTTTTCTTTCGAAGTGCGCTACACACAAACATGGCTGATCTGTTTATTGCATCTAAGCTGGCGGCAGTTTGGTGATAGATCGAGGAATATGTTCTGTTGGATAATTCGGGTCACTCTGCTTGGTTCCAGTTCGGTGTCAGACATCTGCTTTCTGCTCTGGTATTAAGTGACACCTTCTGGCATCTGGCTGATTTTATTATTATTTTTTTTCCCGTTTTTGTTTGTTTTTGGTTTTTCTCTGATCGGTTCCTGCAGCGACGGCGCTTCCGGATAATTGGAAGCGCTGGTGTGCCAGCCGGGTTCCGAAGCGTCCCAAGTCGGTCCATTTCGGTTCTGCGGTCTGAGTGGAGGAAATATTTTGTGGCGTTTACACTGACATCAGCTCTCCACATGACGCCTGAGATCAGGGATTATATTCTGGTGGGGGTCTTGGGTAGCCGGACCGCCTTGGCATAGTCGGCATCTCTCCTTTCTGCCCCTCCTTTCCTGTCCCCTGCTGGATCCACCCGTTTTGGTTCCTTTTGCTTGTGGGAAGGGCTCGTTTAGTGTTAACTCCAGAACCATGGGCTGAGATCTTGGGGCCGAGCGTAAAGCTTGGAGTGGGAGGGGTGTTTATATAGCTTTAGCGTGCACAGGGAGAATGGGGCTGGGCGGGGCACTCGTAGCCTGTACAATCCCTGCTCCACCATTCTGGCCGTGGTGCCTTCCGACGGCAAGGTCCCTGGTCCGGTTCTCTTCGGGTAGACCTTTTGGCAGGTCTTTGGTGGTATCAACACGTTTGTTCTGTGACGAGCTCTGAAGCCTGCGGGGAGGAACAGGAAACTGCCCACGGTTTAGATTTAATCAGGCTTTAGCCTTTGCTTCAGCCGGGTACAGAGGAGGCTGCCTGTCACGTTAGGAAGGGGAGTTTGGCGCTTTGCATTATGGGATACCACGGGAGCCATAATGTGTATCGCTGCATTCTCTCCCCATCCCATCCCACTGTGTTCTGTTGTGGCTGCCCCCCCCCCCCCAAGACTCATCTGATATATGTGTATATATATATATATATATATATATGTTCTTTGCTCTCTCATGTTCCATCCGAAGCTTCTTCGATTCATTGGCACCCGACTCGGCGACTCTTGCGGCTTCTTTTCTTTGTGCCTCTGTTGTCGTCCGTGGCCCCTGAGGTGCCCACCTGGCACAGACTCCCGGGCCCCCCAGACCATGGCAGACCCCTGGCGCTGCTGCATTTTCTGCTTTCTTTGCGCCTCCGTGTGTTCGTTTATCGCATGCATTTTTAATGCGTTACCATGCATTATTCACGGGTGGGTTTAAAAACCAGCCTCTTGCAGTGACTGTTGGATGGACTCTGAGTGGTGGGGGGGGGGCGCATGATGGACTAACTGGTGAGTGCTGCCTTCAGGGGCTTTATTTAACAGAGGGACAGCACTGGGAAAATGTGCAGCCAGTTTTCACCAACTGTTTTCTGTTATTGTTGTTTTGTTTCATTTTTTTTATTTTTTCCTTTTCCTCCAAGTATTAAAATCTGTGGTCCGCAGAAGACCCAGCAGGCAAAAACGTTGGACGGTCTTGTACCGTGACCTCATACGAGTGCGATCCCCGGGGTGTCGGGGTCATTCCTGCACCCCGTCAATCAGCAGGCGTCGGACGATTTACCCATCGAGGGTGTAACGTGATCTCCGCGGTTAGGCAACTCGAGGCAGCCCAAAGCAGCCAGACCCCTCTCCTTCTGTGTGTGTGTGTGTGTTTTCTTCCCGGCCATTTGAAGGATTTTTCAAATGTAAACACACGCCAAACTTGTATTTTGCCAACTGCTGTTTTTACCCATAAGTCTCGGCGACGGTGTTTTTACAAAGGGCCTGGTGTTTGTTTAACGGCTCAGGTATTAGAAAGGACCATTGTCTCCCCCTGTCACTGTGCTTTTGTACACGTGATGATGTCATAAGAGACACAGATAAAACCACTTTTTGACATGCCTTCTTTTTCTGAGAAGTTCTCAGTACTTTATAATAAATATCACTGATAAAATAATAAATAAGGAAAAGTAATTCCTGTAGGCTGCTCAAGGAAACCTGCAACAAAAGATTGTAAATTTCATAAGTTTTTTGAAATGCATAGCAGGCTGTGTCACAAAGCCCGCTGCCATATTTAATCACGCTGGTTCACAAATGCAGACTCTGGGACGCTGAGATGGGAAAGGAAGGTGCCGCAATGGCTTGCTGTAGGTTCCACCACTAAGAAGCAGATTTTCCTGTGATTTTGATCAAATACAGATTGGTCAGTGCTTCTCAACCCGGTCCTCAGGCAGCCCCAGATAGTTCACATTTTTGCTTCCTCCCACCCATTATTCAGTGTTCAGGTGCAGTGGGAGCTGGTAGGGAGCAAAAATGTGGATTATCCCAAAGGAAATTACAGGTTTACAATATGGCAGCACATTTAGACAGTAAATAAGACCTTAATAGGCAGTAACAGAAAGTACCAATAAATAATAAATGACAATAAATAGTATAAGTGCAAAGAATGTGTTTAAGTATAGCATGGCATTCCGTGGTATATAAATAGAAATAAAGTGTTGTCCCATGAACAGTTGAATGTTCTGTGATTAAATGTGTGTGATTGAGCAGAGCACCCCTCAAGCATCAAGGACTGATAAACTAATTTGCTCTCTGCTGTATGCTTTAGAGAGATTGGGAAACACTAAAGTGGCATGCGGGCTTTTAAAACGACCCTTTGCTGTTGCGCTTGGCTGTGAAGTTGTTTATCTGCCATGTGACTCTGGTGTCCCACGACGCCCTCAGCGAGCCCGGAGCGTGTTCCCCGCCCACACGCCCCGCCCACACGCCAACCGTGGCAGCCGAGCGGACCCGTGTTATCTGAGGTTACCGGCGACAGACGCCGTAAGACGCGGCCCCCGGTCACCCTCGCCGAATGTCGCCCTTCTGGATGGGTTCTTTTGCGCGAGGTTCATGCAGGACATATGGATTGGGGTTCGATGGGGCTTCGGGGGCGATTCTGGCGTGACTCAGCATCTTCAGCAAAACTGGGCTGGCCCAGACGCTGGCCTCTTCCTATACACACACACACTATCACATGCACATAAGGAGGGCATCTTGCCCAAAGTGGCAGGATCTCGCGGGTGGCAGTGCAAGGACACTGCAGAGACTGTCATACGGGGGGAACCGTTTCCCTTCACCTCCCATGTCCCCCCGAAACTGACCACGTGGCTAAACCCTTCCCCCACCTTTTATTTTATCGGCCCCGATCTTCCGCTGACCCCGTCCCCAGCTGAGGTTTATAGCCCCGTGTGCGGCGCCCTTCTCGTACCGACGATCTTGAGGAACGCTTGAGGGAGGTGGGGGTGCGGCTGGGTGCAGCTTAGAGACCTACTGCCACCCCCCGACTAGCTTGCTTGCCCATCCCTGCTGGAGAGGAACCTGGTTGCCCCCCTACAAACGTCATACAGCCGTTCCCCTCTACTCTTGTTTTTTTGACACCTTTACTGGCCTCCCTCCTCCCAATGACCTGGCTGACATTAGGAACCTTCTCACAGTTGAATGCCACCCATACCACGCTTCTGGGTTTCTATGAACAAGCGAGCGTTGGCTTTGATTCTGTTTTTTTTCTCTCGCCGTTAACCAGCATGGACACACGTTGTTCCATTTCAGCGTTTTTTGCCATAGAAGTGTTCGCATTTTAACATCCCCTTTTGAAGGCCCTTTCTGGAACTGTCCTCCCCCTCGTGCTTCTTGGGGCCAGTGATGGACACATCATTCCGACAGGGTGAAACATTCATCTCTGGTGTCATGGTTCTGCTCACCCTGGAGTGTTGCTATGGTTCTTTCATAGTGAAATTCTCCATTAGGCGTCTAACAGAATGCCTGTCCGGATCTGCTACCTACCTTTTCCTGCATAAACTCATTTATTGATGAATGTTGTTTCCTTTTGCGGTGTACGGGGCTTTCCTCCTGAAGACAGCATGAACATATTCAATACCACGATGTGTAGCTTCCCCTGGTTTTGGGGACTTTCAGGGCAATTTATTAGAGGTCTCATTTAAAGTAAATAATTCATAAATAGTGTAATTGCTTCGGTGCGAGGGGCACATTTGCATTAATGACCGTGTTAATGTCAAGCTCTCCAGAGCTCTTAAGGTTGCAGTGAACCGTTGCCGGTCATTTGTTATCGATCAGTCTCTTCGTCGGCGTTCACGGCCTCTGAATGCTTCAGAATGTCATAATTGACTTCGCACAGATCCATGATTTGAACCGTCAAGCCATACGAGCTTTTTTTCTTTTTTTTTCTTCATCTGTTGATTTCAGTCCCTGCAAAATTCAATCCCCCTTTCGCCACCTGTCACCTTCCGAATGGATTTTTGCATAATTTTGCTTGAAGATTTTCACCCTGTTCTGCTGTCGTGTCTTAAGCGTGCAGTGTTATGCAATGCAAGTGAGTCTTGGACTTGCACTGGTGCGCGTGTGACTACGCGTGTGCGGTTTTGTGTATTTGGGAGGAGTGTTCCTTTTACTGACAGTCTAAAATGACGATATTCAGGCACCAGCGTAGATTTTTCTTCCATATTTGCTTTCATCCAGTGAGTCTATACATGTTGTTAAATTGAAATCTATCATTCGCCATTGTCCTGTAGTCGCCAGAAGCTCTGCCGTGAAAGTGTGCGGAAGAAGAAATGTGAGGGAGGGAGGGAGATATGGAAAGGAGGATTGAACAGAGGAGTGCTGTCAGATCTCCTTGGGGGAGGGAAGCGAGGATGCCCCCGCCCACCCCCAGCCTACAGTGCGACGCTTGGCCCCCTCCAAAAAACCGTGTCCGCTCGCTGTGTGTTTTTTCTGGCTCTGCGGAGATGTGTGAAGCTGCCTGCAGAGACGCAAGCAGCTTGTTCCTTAGGGGAATGTGCTGAGCTTTCGAGGATCGCTTCCCCCCCCCCCCACCAGACCACCACAGGGCCCTCCTGCCCGGCGCCAGTGGTCTCTTCCTGTGTCTCCGGCACATTAGCCCATTTAGCGGTGCTGCTGAGACCCCAGCTGTTTTCCCTGCAGTACCTCCTCCCTTCCAGCGGGGGCTGCATGCTATGCCACCCGCGAGAACGCAGCAAGGGGCCGAGTGAGAGCACATACAAAGGCGTCCCCCAGGGTGACGGGAACCTCGGAGATGAGCGCCGCTGTCATCCTCACCGTGAACAGGTGCCGAGAGTGTCACTCATACAACCCTGCAGAGAACGCTCCCCCCCCCCCCCCCCCCCCCGCTGTTTATCTCAGCGTGTGAGTACGCAGGAACGGTGGGGGTAGTTAACACACAAGTCACTCTGGTCGGTAACTGAACACCTGAGCCTTTACTGATTTGTTTCTGTGATGTGTGAAGACCTCCACTGTGCGTGCGTGCGTGCGTGCGTGCATAGGTGTGCATGTGCGTATGTTTGTGAGCGTAATTTTTCCAGAATATCAACTCGAAACATTGTGGGAATGTCCTTGCTTGACTAAGTAAAAAGTAGCAAAACGTGTTTCAAATCTTTTTGTTTATATATATTTTTTTCCATTCATTTCCTTGGTAATAATCGATTATCTTGTCAAGTCCCCAAACTGTGCAGATTGAGCGTGTTTCCCTCAGTGTGACATCTTCCAATGGTGGGCAGTGGTGTCCTCAAAGTTAGGGATGTGCACTTGGAAGATTGCAGGTTTGAATCCCTGACCAGCAAGGCACCACTGGGGTACCCTGAGCAAGGTACCACCCCCAAGCACTGCTTCCCAGGCGCTGAATTAGCTGCCCCCTGCTATGTCACGACAGGTTAAATACAGTGACCACTGATCATTAAATTCTAATTCTAAACATCCGCATGAATGGACCCCGTGAGCATTAAGGGAAGGTGCCAAAATTCACTGCTTGGGGTCCATGTCAGCTGCACCGGGGATCCCAGTGCCAGACTTAGGATTCTGCTCCTCTCTGGGCGCTGGAATAACATCACAGGAAGTGTGTGGTAATGAGATTTGCCCGTAGAAACCCCTTGGAGACCGGCTTCAAAAGTGCTTATTTAATAATTCTGCACATAGGCATGCTTTAATTAAATCCAGCCATGGCATTATTCTCTCAACAAGTAATTCACTCTTAATTACCAATTACTCTATATCCAAGTCAAATACATTCACACATTGAAAGAGCTTCATTCATTATGAATTAAGCATTTTTTTAAAAATTTAGTTTTTACATGTGTGGTCTTGGAAAATGAACTTAAAGATGCCAACCAGCTCAGCGTTTAACAGTAGCTTGCCAGGTAATCTGTGTGCCAATATATTGTCTCTCTAGTTGAATGTAGTTGATTGTGGCTGAAATGATGACATGGAAGTGAAAACCCCTGGATGTGGCTTCACCAAGATGGTCTCTCACCGTTTCCATGGCGCATGACCGGAGAGTCGTAGAGGCCTCGACGGCTTGTATGTCTGTGGTAAATCTGATCCTTCCCTGCATAACATCGGTAACCCTCTACTGGTGCTTTGGCATCACCTAAAAGTCTTTTTTTTTTAACTATTATTATTAAATGTCCCAGTATTTTCGAAATGCATTTGCCTGATTTTATATTCCTTGAACAAATCGACAGCTTCAGTTCTGTTAACGACTGTTTTGTGTCAGGGAGATCTCAGCTGGCTCTGGTGTCGGGCGTGTAGAGGTGGCTTTCCTCACGGCGACCCCCAGTTCAAGTGGGAGAGAGTTTTATCCAAAATGCATTGCATGTGTTCAAAAACTCCCTTAGTTTCCCTTGGAGAGTTGTGCGCCGTCAAAGTTTTTCTTCATGCTTTATGTTAAAATTAGAGAAAAATATTCATATTCTGTGGTGCTCATCTGTCTGTGTGAGTGCTGGACTCTAGATATCTACATTTACTAATTAAGCCAGCCAGCCTAATTGTAGTAAAATAACAAGGAAAAGACACTTAATAGCCTGCAAGTAAGTGGACATAAGAGGCCGACATCTGACCGTAACATTGTCCTGCAGCAAAGAATTCTGGGTCACAGGCATCGCGTTCTTTCCAGCGCGTTTGACATTTGCACCACTGAAGCAGTCCAGGAAAATGCGTTAAGCTGCGTAACAAAGGCTGAGTTTAAGGCAAGCCCAGAGGTCCTAATTGCATTCTCGGGATTGCGTTTCAGAAAAACATCAAGTGAGGAAAAATAAATAAATAAATCCTGTTGGCCAAATCCCCTTGATATTTTTACCTCACATCTACTCCAGTGGCTAAAAGGGAGAATTTAAAGCTCAGCCTTTGGCTGTTTCCATGAGTAATGACAAGTCGCTATTGCCAGATGTGTGTAGAGGGGTACAGATAAATTTGTGTCCTTGTACCACCGCCCCAGAGAATCATATTCCCTTGCACCGAAGAGATCAAACCCGGCAAAGTGGCTCGGGAATGCTCTTCAGTGTGTGTCTGTGGTTCCAGTAATTCCTGGGAGGGGGGGGGGGGGCTGTATATTTTTGGTGCACAATAACAAATATCTAGGAGGGTCTCCCATCTGCCATTTGTGGGAGGGGCCATACTGGTTTGAACAACCTTGCCTCAGCTGACGGCTGGACTCTTCAACCCCCCACCTGCCATGACCCACGTTAAATCGGTCTCAGGAGAGGCTGCCGTGTCCTTTTCCAGGGCGACCTGGTGACTTACTAAGGAGGTGACTGTCAGACACCACCAGCCTGAGCTGGTGTTTCCTCCAGTACAACATCCCAGGATCATTAATCAACAGGGTGGCGGGGCTAGACGATGGCAGCTCTTAGCAACCAGGGTCAACAGCCCCAAACCTGGGAGTGGGCCTTGGAGCCGTGCCCTCCTGCGGCTCTCTGACCATATAGCGACGGACCCCCTCCTATATGGCCCATGCACTTTCTCTCCCCCCCCCCCTTTTCATTTGTTTGTTGTCGTGGCTCGCTGTAGCTTCTCTGAATAAGCCCCCCCCCCCCCTCAGCGTGGGTGTCTCGGAGTGTAGGCGCTCCTCTCGGGGCCCACTGCCGTGTGGCCCAACAGAGAGCTTCCGGCTCCCTGGCCCATGTTCAGCTTGGATATCCGCAAGAGAATTCTGCTTGCCAACCTCCCTCTGCCACCCCATACCCTTCAGACCCCCATGTGAAGGTGCGTGCCGGGGGTTTGACGTGGCATTTTTGTCCTGTCCAGCCTTGCAGTAGTGCCCCTGGGGCATTTTGCATCTGGCCTTTGATTGCCCACAGGAGCATCCACTCGATCCAAGACGAACCTTTACCCAACAAATCGGGGACTCTGCTCCGGAATCCTCTTCATCAGCTACTCCGCAGCTCGGCCACCCTGCCAGTCATATGAAGCGAGCGTGACATGACAGGAGGGTGGCCCGTCTATTTTGGTGCGACCTAACTAGACATGAGTCCAAGTAGACCTTCAAGCAAGGTGCCGTCTCGAGTTACAGGGCGCCTTCTATTTATAAAGCTTCAAAACGAGCCGAGTAATTAGGCGCGACGATTCGCTCGGTAGCCGTGGAGTTAAATTGTTACATAATGGTCGGGGGAACCCTCTGGGTTTGTCGATAACCCAGAAACACAACGGAAGGCTTGTCGACCCCAAGCCAGGCAAAGGGTCCTGGCGGCACTTGCTGAGTCGGGGATCTTTTGGGGTTTGCCCCTGCTCCCCTGTCTCGTCTGGCTAAAGATGGTGCGTGTTTCCCGCCAGCGGGGCCCACGACTCGGTGCTGCTCCGCAGAGCAGAGCACTGGCCTACTTTCGGGGACGCGGGAGGAGGGCAGGGAGCGAGGGGCGGGGGCTTATTTGGATGGGAGATTTGACCGAGTGCCTGCTTCATTCCTGTGTTCGGCCACCTGTCTCCCCTCCCGCCCACCCAACGATGTTCGTTCCAGGAATGGCAGCGCCGAACGCGAGCCCTCCCTCCCTCCACCAAGCAGCCCCTCCCACCTTCCGGCCCAGTCCGATCCGCCAGCATGAAGAATGCCATCTCCTGTTGACACAGGCTTTGCCAGAAAACACAGTGATTAGGGGGGGGGGGGGGGGCTTTGTAAAATTAAACCTTTCCACCAC
>JAABNX020000017.1:8359429-8377887 GCA_015163995.2 Mormyrus lacerda | reverse complement strand
GTGTGTGCGTGTGTTTGTGTGTGTGTGTGTGTGTGTGTGTGCGTGTGTGTCTGTGTCTGTGTGTGTGTGTGTGTTTGTGTGTGCGTGTGTGTGTCTGTGTGTGTGTTTGTGTGTGTGTGCGTGTGTTTGTGTGTGTCTGTGTCTGTGTGTGTGTGTCTGTGTGTGTGCATGCGTTTGTAATTATTACATTGTGCGGATCAGATACAACTTTTTTCCTTGTGGGGACAGTTTTTCCGTCCCCAAAAGGATATTCTCAATTTTATAAAAATCTGTGACTGCAATAGAAAAAGTATAAATGCCGAAATTCTTGCACTTCAGTTACTTAGGCTTAAGATTAAGGCTGCGGAGGGATTGAGGATGTCATATTTGGGGTTAGGGTTCTTCCCATAGCAATGAGTGAAGAGTCCCCTGAAAGATCACATGGACATGTGAACTGTTGTGCGTGCGTGCGAGCGAGTTCACTAAAGACACACTTGCTGCGACAGCCAGCTGGGCTTCTGGTCTGCTAAATATGCCCACTTGCCCCCGCCCCAACTACCCCCCTGAAATGGAGAAAAAGGCTTCCGAACCCCTCACCATTCGGTAAATAAATGCTTAATAATGCAGTTTGCAGAAAACGGAAAGTTCATTAATAAGCTTTACTGGGAACGGCTGCCTGTGGGACCTTCACACGCGTTCAGGGCCGTAATTTAGTTTTATTTATGAACTGCGCAATTTACTCTGTCCTTAACACACTTATAGAAGCTTAGCAATTTGTCATTTTTGCAACCAAAACAGCTTCAGCTTCCCCCCCCCCCCCCCATTATTCCTAGGTGACAAGAATTGTGACAATTTGAATGGCTTCAAATTACAACTGAAAATCTTCAGTTTGTTTTTGTGTCCCTCGTGCTTGATGCAGACTGGCTGAACGGTGGGATGAGCTTATGTTTATATTCAAAGTAGGTGCAGAGACTGATATCTGCAGCATCCTGCTTATGGATAATCGTACATGTCCTTAATCGCTATGCCCCTTGCTGTTGTGAGACTGCATAGCAGGGTTGAAGTTTGTTTGCCTCACCATCAACACACAGACACACACACAGACACGCACAAACACTCACTCTTGCACACAGTGAAGGGGATGTCACCTGCCGCGTTCCTTGGAAAGTAAACATTAATCACTCCCACACACACATGCTCTGTTACTCCCAGCTTCCCCGGGTGTCACAATGTTGGGGTTTCCTCCCAAGGGCGTGCCCACAGCAAAGAACACGTCCGTAAGGAAAACAAGAGCGATCCGTACGTGCCTTGGACCTTCTGGTGACGTAGCAGATGAATGCTGTCTGTTGGTGGCGACGTGTGGGGGGGGGGGGATTATCCAGCAGGATGCAAAACGGCACCCCCTTCTGGCTTGTGGAGGTTTCTGCGGGGCCTGTGTCCTGACCCCCAAGGTGGACAGGCCTGCCCCTGCTTTCCGCACGGGCTTCTGGGCGGAGCAGGTTTCTGGAGAACCAGACCTTCCGTCCCACCGTGTGTCGGGCCGGCGCCGAATGCGGGGGAGACAGATGGCGTTTCGGCGGGGGCGGGGTTGAGGGGGGTGTTCAGTACAGTGGGGGCCAAACCCAGTGGAGCTGGGCCACCAAACACAATCTGCTCCTTCATCTCCGCACAGCCGCTGTGTCCTCAGCTCCCCCCCCCCACTGGTCATTATTCACACAGCCGGGCCCCTCCTCACGCACGGGGGCCGCACATGGCCGCATTTCACACGCATCGACTTCCTGCCAGAAGCCTGGCCCAGCCAGCGCTGACAGAGGCCCCGCGTGAGTTGTGGGTTCCGACCCGAATCTTCAGAGGCTGCAGGCCTGAAATGCTCACATGAGATTTACCCTAAGATGACTCCTCGCTATGTAAATGTATCCAATCGGCAGTAGGGGTTTCTGGCTAATCACATGATCTTTCCCAATGTGGCTATTGGTCAGTCTGCTGGGTCCCACAGAGGCCATCATGGTGTATTGTGTGGGTTCAAGCATGCAGCCTGAATCCTATGCTCATGTGCCTTCGCACTGAATAAAGCAGAGTTTTCTGCCTGCCCTATATGGGGAGCGATAGAGAGCCGGTCCTGGCCTGTCGAGGCGTGCTTAGTCTGCAGTGAGTGAGGCCCCCTGCAGGTGTGAAGCAAACCTCAGTGCAGCCACTGGATTTCTAAAGTCTTATTTTGTGGCACTTTCATGCAGTTCTGCTAATGAATTTCTCCCACTCTAGAGGATTGTCAGTCACTACTGGCTTAAGTTCCAGCTGAGACTCAATCCAGCAACCTTCTGGTTATGAGTCTGCAGCTTTCAGCAGTGTCCTGCCCACGGCCACTAAGGTGACTCGATTAGATGGGAATTGGCGATAACGCTGTGTGTTCTTTTCGGAATTTCTGAGTTGCCTTGCTGTGTGGGAGTGTGTCACGTTGTGTTTGCCTGTGGAGTCCTGCGCCTTAGATTAAGGCTATCCCAGAGTTCCCTGCACCTCTGTGCTCCCACTGTGGCAGCCGGAGCAGCCAGTGGCCTGATGGTGCAGATGCCAGGGCATTTCCCCAGATGCACCACAAAGCCGGTGTTACCTTTGAAGGATTCGTGTTTATAACTCCCCCTCGCATGCGGTATTGTTTTATTGCCAGTGCCATGATTTTGTAATAATGTTATCATTCTGATTATTTTGCTTTAAGTCAGGTCTTTGCAGGAGGACGTGCAGGCAGGCTTCCACACTTCTATCCCATTTTTTGCGCTGAGAGATCTGAGTCATCTGCTCTGTACTGAATGTGCCCTCAGAGGGCCTGTGTACTGAGCGCGCTCAGGAACATTCTCTGTACTGAGCGTGCCCAGGAGCCTAATCTCTACTGAGCATGCCCAGCAACCTGATTTCTACAGAGCGCGCTCAGGAATCTCCTCTGTACTGAGCGTGCCCTGGAGCTTGGTCTGTACTGAGCGTGCTCAGCAGCCCGCTGTGCACTGAATAAGCCCACATTGAGTCGTGTGCTGCAGCCTCCCACTCGCCTTAACACCACCTCTGCTGGGCAGGGGTATGGGGGGGGGGGGGTCCGTAGGCACACTGCCTCTTGAGATAATACACTCCCACCACTTCAGCTTGCACAGGCCAGTTGCTTTATATTTTATTATTTTATGTGAATTTCCGTCTGTTTTTCTTTAAATGTCTGTCTATTATTTAGCCAACCTACTGAATCCTTTATCTGTTTTGGGGGTATTTTAAAGGTATTCCATTGGTATCTGTGTACTTGAGATGCTTTACCCAGCAAGGAAATTGTATATAGCGGTATTTCCTAATCTGGTCCTTGAGGACCCACACGCCTTCCACGTTTTTGCTACCAGAAGCTGGGAGGGAGCAGAAAATGTGGAATGTCTGGCAGGGAACAGGGAGCAAAAACCTGGACCATTTGTGGGTCTCTGATGACCGGATTGGGAAGGAATGATATAAAGGTTTTGTGGAAGCTGCTGTCACAAAGATTTTTGTCAAAAGCAGAAGTCTCTTGGTCTCTTGTAGTCCAAGGGCATACGGTTAGGTGAACCGGTGTCTCTAAATCGCCTATGGTGTGTGTGTGTGTGTGTGTGTGTGTGTGTGTGTGTAATGGGTATCCCCTGCCTTGTGCCCTCTGCTTCCTGGAATAGACTCCAGGCTCAATCGTATCCTAGGGGATGTTATGGAAGATGGACGGACGGACAGCAAATGGTATCCGGCCCCCTGCTACCATGCTGCGACCTTCCTTTGCCATCTGCTTCTGTTCTCTGTTCCTCTGCAGGTGGATCGTAGTGCGTCGAATAAGTCAGCCTCACGGCAGAGCTTGCGCGGTTCATCCACAGGAAGTGATGCGCAGGAAGTGAGGGAGGGTGGTGAAGGAAGGATTGTTAAGCCAGGCCTGGGGAGCAGTGGGTGGCATCTCTGGTTAATGGCTGAGGTGACTTTCACGGCGCAGATTTCACCCGGTGGGTCCAAGCAACTAGAGGAGGCTGGACCATTGAATCAGTTGTCATGGTCCTGCTTCCTTTAGCTGCTTGGACCCACCTCCTCTACAATCTGATTGGTTCAGAGAGAGAATCAATCATTTTTCATTCTACCCTCAGAACATTTTTGTGTAAGTAAACCTCCCACAAGCGACTGGCCGGGCCCATCCGTGACGCCATCTCCCTACTGGTTTTTGTTCCGACACTATGGCTTGCTTCAAAAGCCCACTTGTTATGTAAGTCGTCCGAGGACTGAAGCGGCATCGCCTCTCCAGCAGCTCCGACAAGCGGGCCAGGCCACGCTACACCAGCGCTTCTTTTCGAGGGTCCTCGAAAACTCACGGCTGGCCGTTTCGAAGCCTACGAAGTGGGGAAGTGTAATTAGCATCTATATATGCTGAACATTATCGAACAACGTGAGCCCACAGTCACCTGGGCTGAGGAGAGGAAAGCCGGGAGCCACTTTGAGTCCTATTCCCTATACCATCCTTAGGGGGCACATGGGAGTTTCTAAGGCAGTTATTAGCAGAGGTGGCGATTTCAAGTCCAGAAAGTATAAATCCAGACCAGGATTTTGTTTCAACCAACCAGTTGAGTACTCTGTGACTGTGACTCTTTGTATTCAACTGGTTGGTTGAAACTGAATCCTGGTCTGGATTTGTACTTTCTGAACCTGAAATCTCCACCTTTGGGTATTAGAGCTGATACTGTAGCTGCAATTGGTTTTGTCATCCCTAGTGCTAGCTAACTAGAGTACTTTTATTAAGCATTGTGTTTTTCAGCTATAAAAACAGCTTGGAGTGCATTAACCCACTTAATCCAGTTACTCCACATTTGCATATGTTTGTACCAAAAGACATTATTTTCACGTTTAACTGAAAACGCATTTATTAGTAAAACTGCCGTCTTCCCTTTATGGTTAGACGTTTCTGTTTACTTTGTATTAATTTTGAATTTTTGGAATTTTAAGTAGCGTAAGACAGAATTAAAGATCATAATCACACATTGATTTAGTGCTGTGGTTCACCTGAGTAGCACTATGTGTGCGGTTATAGAAAATCAATCGGTGCACTACGGGAATTCAGTGGCGTCGTAATTGATTGGCTTGTGCTGACATCAGTCTGTTTCCTTAACCGACTGCCACTTCCAAACACAGGAGTGCTTTCCATTTAAGTTTGAGTCCTTTTACTGTCCTCCCGCTGACGCACCTTAGCGTTTTGCGCTGACCGTTGTAAATAAAAGGCCGGGCGACTTTTACTGGTGGCTTCGGGGCAGTTTACGGTGTCGTGAAGATAATTATAGCGTTTCGTAGTAATCGTCCCCCACCACCACATAAAAACCAGAGGGCCATGTATAACTCATAGTAAATAAATGATTCTTTTAGTATATCCCAATTCTTAAAGCACTAAATTAGTCTTTGTTGAGCATTGGAATGCAGAGGGAGATCTATTACCAGATGTTCCATGGTCCTTGACAGCTTATGAACGAATTCCTTTGTTTGAACAACGATGCGTGGCATTTAGCTGCGAGAGGATGGCTTTCCCAAGATGCCGGGCAGATTATCGTTCATTCTCTGATCTTTCAGAGACTTTGTTGCCTTTAATGACACTCCACATATCTACGGCGCCTTCCGTCCACAGTCCAGCCCGGAATATGAATATCTACCGTGATCTTTCAACAGAGGCCAGTACACAGAGTAAATGATAGAGGCAGCGTTTGCCTTCTATTCACAACTGCTGTCTTCTACTGGACATAACTCTGTGTTTCACAGGCTAATGGAGAGCATTTCATTGCCTGTGTTTACCGCAAACCCAGAGAGAACTGTTCCCAGGTCAATAAGTACATATTATCTATATGAACAGAAAAGCCATTTAAGAACTGCAATATCTTGGCAATAATAATTTGAATAATTGAACAGGTGAATGATTATCCAACCCCGTGAGGTGGAGATAATGTATAAATATGAAGACATTGCATCTCTAGATTGTAAACAAGTCTAATGTCCAGTCACTGCAGATTCACATCTTTTTTTTCCAGAACCTATTTACATTTCCCAGTCAGCTTTATTGCTTTTTCTTTCTTACTCTGTGCTGTTATTTTTGCATAGTCTATAGTATTTTCATGTACTAAAGCATCTTTTAATAATTTTAATTAAGTATTGTGTTTCAAACTGTATTGCATTAATGAACTGTCTTTTGATAATGCTGTGTAGTACATCTATTGTGTAAAAAATATATAGTTCTTTAAATATACACAGATTCTCATTAAAACGTGTCGTTTCAATTAAAGTCTTAACTCTTCTGCTGTATATCGTTTTCAGGGTCGTTTTCGGTGCCGTTGTGTAATGTTTCCATGGCGACAGCTAGCCGCTGGCTTCGGGATCCCTGTGCCGATGCTTGGAGGTTAGCAGGCACCGTTTGCTGTTTACCGCCATCATTCAGCTGTCAGTCGCTAAGGGACATGGCAGCCATTGAGAATCCGCTTATGACATGTTCAAGACATGGTGCTGAGGCAGGTAGCATCAACTGGGGCCCTCGTGAGCTGTCGGCCTCCAGGACTCGGGTGGTGCGGACTCCGTGAGTCTGTGTTGCCAATATGCCCATGACAAGCCCCCAGAATTCCAGACCCCACCTTTTAGCAGTGACTCAAATACAATTGGATTTTAAATGCAGTCAATAGCGGGTTAGGTGTTCACCACTGCCACTGTATTGGGGTCCCATCGTATTCTGAATTATTACTATATATCCTTTCCAGATATTGCTGAAGCCAGCACACCCACCTGCAACTTGATTCCCTAACGAGCTGGAGTCTAATTATCCATGCTGCATCTTTGTTGTCTTTCACAACCAAAGTCACCAATATTTAGGACTCTCTGGTTGCCAGGTTGTGCCGCCGTTGCCATAACTCTGTAGTCCTCCTTTTAGTCTACCCAGCAGACACATCGCAAATACACATCAAACTTTGACACACGCGGGGTCAGGTGGGTCTCACCGAATGTGTCGGCGCTGTTACGGTTGTTAGAAGTAGGGTCAGTCTGTGAAGTGTGTGATTCAGACATAAACATCATAAAATGAGCTTTATGGTCTGTGTAAAGTGATCGCATTCTCTGCCGCACCTGTCCCTGGAGTCCAATAACTCCTCAAATGATTTTCCCTCATACCCCATTAACACATGCTAATTGTGAGTCTGGAAGAAATTGTTGCTATATATCTCTTAGTGCCTGGAGGGTTGGGAATTCGCTGTCGGATCCAGTGACACACAGACATTCGCTTTGAGAATGGAGGCCATTTTTGCATTTGCCGCCGAGTCTCGCATTCTCTGTTCCAATCAGCTACTGTATTCCGTTTTTTAGCACCTCCAGGCATCTTTTTGGTCATGGGTTAATTGTCACAGTAACCAGGCGGGGGCGCTGATGAGCAGAAGGTAGAACACCTTCATTCACGTCATTCAAAGGTCAAGAAAGATTTGTGGCACGGTGGCGACAACGAGTCACTCCTCCAATTAAGTGCCACCGCCATCTCGTGGGCTTCAGCTGTTCCTCATTTGCTCGTAAATGGGTCGTTCACGTTATATAGGGGAGGGCAAAGGAGCCTCATTGCTGCCATTTTATCCATGACGACTTTTTCTGTCACTGTTCTCCAGTGCAGGGGATGAAAATAGAGACATAGAATATTATTAATATTGTAGAAAGGCACAGCAGAAGGCAGGGATGCTACAATAAATGCTATAAATGTGAGTTACTAGCTTTCACTAATGTAATTTGAGATTCCTGCTGTTTTGCCATGAATGACTATCAGACAATCTAGATCCGACCTATTTTTGTGTAGGGAAAACTATAGCAAAGAGTTGACATACCCATATAATGGACAAGCATTGAGTTTGAACCAACAGCCTTCTGGATACATGCACAGATTGCTAATTCAGTGAGCCACACAGCATGGCTTTATACGGAAAATGAAGGGCACAGGGAGCTACATTTACTTGCCGGATGTAACTTTTCTGCTATGATGGTAAAATCTCCTTTTTCTCCCATAGCATCAAGTCTCCCTTCCATGAATGCAGGACAAGGTGATAATGCAGCAAAAGAATCACAGCCAGAAGCTAACATGTGGGCCTTAAGCAAATGGTTCCGCTAGAGGCAAGGCGGCTACCACTGAGCGTTTATCAGCCTGGCAATCGCCAGGAATGTGTCAGGCTGCATAATCTCAATGTTGAATACCCAGAATGCCTTGCACAGTTATCAAATCTTCGCCGTGCAGCATTTTAAGTACCTGGCGACACTTCTTTCCATGGCTGTTAGGTGGGTGTGCTAGGATTGTACGGCTGATGTTCCGGGCGGCGATATCTGTCGCAGATCAAATGTTGGTTCTGGTAATAAATATCTCTGAAGAGGTGAATCTTTCTTCATCGACGGATTCTGACCTTACACATTTGCTGGGGGATTCTGCTCTTGCAAGTGGCGTGCAAACAGCACAGCGATTGGCTGGATGACTTGCTCATGGCGGGGGGGGGTGCCATGTTCTGGTGGGGAGCCATTTAATATTTTGAGAGAAAAAGGCACGACGAATGTGGCATCGTGCTATGAGAGACTGGGGGCAGGAGAGAGAGAGAGAGAGAGAGAGAGAGAATATCACAGTTGTGCTGTGGACTGCCCTCGCCTTTGTGACTAGCTAGAACAAAATAAAAAATAAAACCTTTAAGATGTGCCGACCAGTGGGATATCTTTTTAATCTACCTCGGGATTGTGAGGATGAATGAATGGTGTGTGTTGATCAATAAAACACATCTGGGTCTCATTGATTCTTCCTTTAATAAGGAAGGAAATGTCACTGCAGCACTCACTGAATCATTCTGCCGCTGAGAGCACTTCCTCTGCCACACAGGAAGATTGGCCATTCTTCCCCGAGCCCCCCTCATTTCCCTAAACGGTCGGCACATTACCTGGCACACGGTTTTTTCCAGAACCACCAACCTGCCCGACTCCCACGTTTGGGCCGATCATTGATTTTCCTGACGCATCTCCATTTAATGTGGCCTGTATAATGTAATCAAGTCAGACTGTAGTGGGCATCAGCCACCTGGGGCAGAAACTCCACACACACACACACACACACACAAACAGCTACCTTCTCTTTCTCTACTTCCATTGGCTCTCATTTAATGGTATTATATAGCAAATCTTGTGGAAATGTGTCCTAGCGTGTGCGCCAAACAAGCTCAGTCATTCGCCAGGCCCGGGTTTCAGACCCTCCTCCGATTCCTGGAAAAGCTTTCTTCTTCAGTGCTGTCCTTGGAGGATTCCTCGGGGGAGTGGGGGGTCGGGATGGGGGGGGTGTCTGGGGAGCGGCCTGTATCAGTTTGAGTGTTACCTGCTACTTTCGGTGCTTTTCCACTGGCATACGGGAACTGAGCCGTACCCGAGCCGTACCGCGAAGAGACACGAGTTACAGCACGGTTTCAGCTCACTTCGGTTTCCCATTGCCGGGTTTGGGCTGTGACGTAAAAGCAAAGAGACGCTTATTTACTGTTTGCATGATTTTCTATGTGCTAATTTCTGCCAGCGTGTCTGTGAGAATAGCTTGTATTAGGGTCAAACGCTAACAGAATTAGCATTTACTTGTGTAAATGTGCATCACGAATCCATTCCCTTCAGCTTTTCTGTGGTGCTTTTAAGTAGGTAATTGCAAAGTTCCGAGTTATTGGCAATGCATCAATGCATCGCAATGCATGATACTACTAATAATGAATCATATATAGAATATTCGGTTTTTCCTTCAGATAATCCATGCATAACACTGGTATCTCCATCCCCATCGGTTGCAGTACTGGTTACAATGCTTTTGCCTCTGCTAATAAGCAGGGCCATGTCAGCGTGGGTACGGCTCGGGTAATTTACAATAGAAAACCGTCAATTCACAGTACAGCTCAGTTCTTGGCAGCAGTGGAAAAACACTATTTGAACGCACGTCTCCAGCCAGGCTGTTAGGAAAACACCTTCCCCTACAAGCCTTACATATTCCCCATTGTGACCTCATTGTAGTTTGTATGTTTACTTAGAGTTCCATTCAGATTCTAATCAGTTTCCACTGCATGGTGCCTCAGAATCCCGTCACTGTTCATTGTCCGGCCTCCTTAGCGAGCTGTGAGGTGCGGGAGCCGTGTCTTAGGTAGCCCCCTGTCCCCAATCAGACTGTAGTGCATGGAGCGGAGCATTTCCTCTATAAAGGATGCACGCATCCCAAGTGCTGCGAGAAACGGCATCAGTTATACAAAGTAGCACACAATATCTCAAAGGCTCATTCATTATTCATTAAGGTAGAGACTGAGCAATCTTTTGTGTGCTTATCAAGGTAGCACTAATGTTTGGCAACAGGACAAAGGTACCTTTCAATCGTCCTCAGATGTTCTCAGACTTCAAAGGAACAACCGCGATATTCTTTTTCATATTTTGGAGGCCGTTGGAAATCTGCATGGCGATCGGGGTTCTGGGATGATTTGCCATGAGGAACCAGAAAGCCTTCATGATTATTAATGCTTCTGAATCAATAAAACATGCAGGTTGAGTGGTCTTCAGTCTGAATGGGGGGAAAGTTTAAGTGGGGTTTCAGTGGTGGATTGAGATGTTCATAAATGCATGCGTGTTTTCTGAGTAGAAGTTGTGAGGCCTGTGCTAGGAATTCTTGTTTTTTTTTTTTTTTAACCTACACAAAAGACGTGGCTGGGCCCCTGAAAATTCTACCGAATTGCCTTGGCTGTATGTATGACTCTGACTCTACCTCCTCTTCTCTGATGATTGTTGACCATGTTTGCCGTCTCTCCCATCTCCCCAGTGTGCGGAGACATCCACGGGCAGTTCTTCGACCTGATGAAGCTTTTCGAGGTGGGGGGGTCACCAGCCAGTACACGTTACCTGTTTTTAGGCGACTACGTTGACAGAGGATATTTCAGTATTGAAGTAAGTGGATCAGTCTCATTTCTGTCATTCTCGTTTTATCCTAAACACATTTTTAATCTCTTATTGACAGCAATAGCTACAGTGGTTTTTAATGAACAGCACTGATGAGCTGATAAGGTGTTAGGTGTTGGTGGGTTTGAATCCCAACTTACTTCTGCCATTTTTATGACATGGATTTGTCTCCATCCTTAGCTGAGGGGACGTTTTGTGCTTTGGTAGCAGAAGGTATCAGTCAATAGTTTGGACACATCTACCCCTAGAAAAGTTCGTACTCTTCTCTGCATCCATCCATCCATTTTCTGTAATCGCTTGTCCCATTCAGGGTCACGGGGGGTCCGGAGCCTATGGGCACAAGGCAGGGAACGACCCAGGATGGGGGGCCAACATATCGCAGGGCACACAAACACACCATACAAACCTATGGGCAGTTTGGTAACTCCAATTAGCTTCAGCATGTTTTTAGAATGTGGAGTGGAAACCAGAGAACCTGGAGGAAATCCCATGACAACACAGGGAGAACATGCACTCTCCACACACGGAACCCAGTCGGAGCCTCAGACCCGGGTCCCACTGCAGCACCATGCCGCCCTCTATTCACTACATTTTAAAATAATTATAAAGACAGCAAAACTAAAATAATAAATGGAATTATGCACTGACCAAAAAAGTATTATGCAAAAAAATATATATTATAATAATAATTTGGGGGGGAGGGCAGCTCTGTGGGTTGGGACTCAGGAGGTTGTTGGTTCAAATCCCAGGGTCAGCAGAGTGACCCCACCATAGGCCCCTTGAGCAAGGCCCTTAACCCCACTTACTCCAGGGACTGGCTGACTGCTTTCTCCTCTACGCCAGTTCCATGAGGAGGCCTCCTGAGATGCTTTTCCCTCTGTCCTGATGGAGGTCCCACATATTTGCTGAGCACTCATTGGTCGCTTTTCCTTCCCTCTCTGGTCAGACTCCTCCATAACTATTGCTTTTGTGTATGAGTCAGGTGACCAGGTCATGTGATGCAGCACTATCACTCTCCTTTGTAGGTGGCTTGGTGTGTCCAGACTTTTGACTTGTACTGTATATCGGTATTAAAACACGCAACCAAAGCGATAAATAAATTCAAATAAAAATTAAATGTACATCCATTTTTGGTCATTATGATGGCATCCAACGACACCACGTACATCCCAGAGCACGATTAAAAAAATCGCAGTTATGTGTTAGTGCAGGCGCTGAATCTCCTGCCTCGTACGTCTAACCACTGTCCCATTTTCCCTTGCAGTGCGTGCTGTATTTATGGGCTTTAAAAATCCTTTATCCTAAAACACTGTTCTTGCTCCGTGGGAACCACGAATGTAGACATCTAACAGAGTATTTCACGTTTAAACAGGAATGTAAGTACATGACCCAACCCGCCGCGGCGCGTGAGCGTGTTTGTTTAGAGTCTCTTGGTCTACGAAGGTGTCATCTCCCGAATCCAAGATGTGAATCACGCACACTCTGTGTAAATGTCACGCTTACCCTCATGCCGTTGATACGTGTCACCAACGTTGCAGGTTCAAGGCTCTCATAGGGTTTTCATTTAGTACCCAGGTGCTTAAACCACATTCCGGCAGCTAAATATTGTATTGTAAACAGACCGTGATAAGAGTTCCAGCTTCACAATAAAATCGAAATGATTACTTCCTGCTTTGTTTGGTAGATGCTGTGTAGCTCTTGCTCAAATACTGCTTACATTTGTACCTGAGCCTTCACTGGAAGCGCAGCCTAACCGCACTTATGTCTAGTTGAGACGGCATGTAATGTACTGTAATTGGACGGAAGCGTTTGCTAAATAAAATGTAAATGTATGTGATGTCGGAACAGACGACCCAGAGTGGCGAGTGCTGGGGTGTGACCCCCACCAGGAAGTCTAGTTTAATGCTGCTGTTTGGACTCCTCTCAAGCTGTAGCTGGGCGCCTCCTGCTATTTACAGATTGCCGAGCAGTGCTTGTTTGCATTGGACGTCCTGTAAATGGCAGCTCAGGGCTGGGGGCTGTGCGGTGTACCTCCTCTTTACAGCATGTGCTTGGCCCCAGCATGATGGTGGACGGCTCACTCTGTTCTCCTTTTCTTCATTCCACCCACCCACGTGCAACACCCAACCCCCCTCCAATGCACGCCCACCCCCCTCCCCCGACAGGTAGAATCAAGTACTCGGAAAGGATATACGACGCCTGCATGGACGCCTTCGACTGCCTTCCCCTGGCCGCCCTCATGAACCAGCAGTTCCTGTGCGTTCATGGCGGCCTGTCACCCGAGATAACCAACCTGGATGACATCAGGAAAGTATGTGCTCCTCTCTGACCTGGGCCATCCTGCTGCTGACATCATCACAAAGTGTCACGTGTGTAGCCGTAGCGTTAGCCGTAGCAGTATCAGCGGTTATGAGCTTCAGGTGGTGAGATGCTTAAACGCTTCATAAATCGAAACCAAATTCGGCAAGCATCTCACTGGAATGCGCCGGTGCTTCTGCCTGCTGGCCCACATGCTGCACTTGCAGGTCAAACTGACGCTATTATGGCAGTTTGTGTGAGCAAAACATAACTCCGCATTAAAAGCTACAGCTCCTCTCCCCTTCCTGCCTGAACAGGCAGCAGAGAAATCAAGCTCGTGCTGAGATGGGATTTTTTTTAATTCTCTAGGTGCCCTGCAAGCATAGGAATCTGCACATCAGGAGGAAGCAGGGGAGAGCTAAAGTCTTTCGTCTTATCTTTAATCATTAGTTGGGGCGTTTAATGTTGCTTAACATATGTTGTGTTGTCAGCTTTAGCTGTGGAATTTTGGCATCATGTTTCTCTCTTTCCCTCTCTCACTCTCTCTCTCTCTCTCTCTCTCTCTCTCTCTGGACACACTCTCTCTCTCATTGGTCTGTCTCCAGGCTTTTTTCTGACCCTCTCCTGACAATGCTTATTGAAAGTGAAATGTGATACCTTTAAATAAGCAATTTCTGTCTTAAACTCTACCACCCGAACCTCTCCCCTCCTGTCTTCCGAACTTAAAATGCCAAATTGAATCTGCTCTCTGCAGTTTTGCATATCCTCCAGTTTAATCTCTCCAGTGCCCAGGGTCCATCACGGCTCATACGCCCCTCGCAGATGACAGATGAGTTCTCCAAGTTGGGATTGAACTTTCTTCAATTTACCTCTCCTTCTGTTCCTTATCCAAAGGGAAGAAAAAGGGAAAGAAAGAGATGGCACAAAAATAAAAGTAAAAATGGTGAAGCGCTGTTTTATGGTGGCTATCAAAAATTCTGATTAAAGGAAGTTTCTTTCTTTATTTGATAATGTTATAATCAAGTCCAGTACTTTTTCAAAGTGCTAGAAAGTGAATGAATGTGGCATGAAATCTTAGTTGTCTTGATTAGTTTTTAACTTAAGTATGAAGCATTTTCGAATGTAGGTTTTGTGGGAGAAAATTAGCAAGGAGAAAAAAATAATTGGAAGCTAAAGAGAGTGAAAGTGGTTTTGGTCAGAAGCTGTTTTTCTGAGTGGCGCCACACTCGCTGCCTGCACGCAGTAATGCATGCAGGAGGAGGATTTGGAGAGGAAATGCGTTGGTGGGATGCAAAAGGGGTCTGAGCCAAGCACTTAATGGGAGTCCCTGTTTTAACTGTGGTTTTAATTGGTGCTTTTTCTGACTATTATGCATTAAATTGCTCGTACACGAAAGGCTTTTAATGGACATTGGCAATGCTGTCAGATCAGATTAAGTCATTACTGTGTGAAGGGTCTTCAGGAGAAGATCATCCGATGAATGCTGAAGGAGGAGATGTAATCAGGTGATGTCAGGGTGTTCCTGGAGTGTCAGAAACCCTGCAAGTGTAGTTGTGGGTCCTGCTTGTGGAAGCTGGTGTTAATCTGGTGGCAGACATGACGTTTTGATAAATGGCTCATGCAGGTATGCATTCACAAGTCTGTTAGCCAGTCGTGCGAGTTCTAGCTTCAGTTTGGGAGAAGCTCAGACTTTTGGGGTCAATTTGCCCCCACTGCTAGCTAACTGTACTGCCTTTACCCCCTTCCAGTTAGACAGGTTCAAGGAGCCCCCTGCCTACGGACCAATGTGTGACCTTCTGTGGTCGGACCCCCTGGAGGACTTTGGCAACGAGAAGACTCAGGAGCACTTCTCGCACAACACAGTGCGCGGCTGTTCCTACTTCTACAGGTAGGCCGTCCCCAGCCCCCAACCAGAGATGGTCTATCCTAGGATTCAAAGCACGGCAAGAAGAAATGTCTGAAATGCAGTGAATCTCACGCAGCGTGAGATCTAAATTAATGGCTTTGTACTTCAAACTGCGAACAGCCTTAGCCTTTTGGTATTAGCATATTTGTTTTGTTTTGGGCTCGTTTTAAGTGTCTCCATTTTCGAAGGCTTTTAAGGCCCAGACACAGAGTGGAAATTGCCGGAAGCACCGAGCACTCGCAGTCGTGAATGTAATGAAGTCATGAATTACACGAGCCCTGAGTCCCTCTCAGATGCATCATGGCTGTTTGCGGCAGAGCAGACTCATTTACGAGCAGCCGGCAGGACCTACCGCCACTGTCAGGCATGTCAAACTGCCTTCCCGCCTGCATAATTGCAGCCGCCAGCTCGCTTTGATGCAAATCAGCCCTGATGCGAGGAAGAGCCTGAGAGCAGCGGTCCCTGGTCTGAAACTGCTGACTAAATTAGCCAAAGCTAATGGATGGCGCTACATCTTAGTGGTCGAGTAGTACAGATTTTTGGTTTGACTTCCAGGAGTTTGGCGATCAGCATGCGAGGTGCTTTATCTCGAAACGATTTGGACCGCTGAGTGTTTGTTTTTCCATAAAAAAGGCCCATGATTTTGAGGATGTGGAGCTGTAAGAATAACATTGTGTGGGATCGCTGTCAACATGAACGATTAGCAGAGGCTATACCGCCTTGCGATGGGTGTGGCCCCTCTACCGCCCTGACAGCTAATCAGGCCTGTGTTTTATCTAGTATGATCCCATGAAGATGACTTTTTCCTCCATCAGTCATACCAAAGGTCTGTTCTATCCAGCTTTTCTTTTTTCAGCTGGAGCAAAAATGTCAGGAAAAACTACAGCATAAAAACCTGGCCCTGTCCTGCTCCCTGTATCAATAAAATTCAGTTTGGCTCTAAAATCAACTGAAATCACCTAAGAGCCAAGCATCTGTCTGTATCGCTTGGCCTTCAGGTTTGATTCCCAGTAAATAGGTCAGTTGTATTTAGATAGAAAGTGTGAGGCAACAAGCAAGCAGTCGACTGTCTCAGGCCACTTGGATGAAGCAGCCGGGGTTTATAAGAGTGCATTTGCACATCGATGGTTTCCAGCGACGGAGTCTGGCTGTGGGACATGGGTAACGGTGCCGTCGGGTTTATCTGCGTTGCCCAGTGCCAGGAGGTTGAGCATAACCTCCCTCTCTGCCCTGGAACCTCACGCCCCCCTTTGCTACACAGGCAATTCTAGATTTTTTTTTTCCATTAGGGGGATATAAAAGGCCGTAATTCATACAGAGGGGAAAACCGTATAATTATTCAATTGTATGCTTTGAATCAGTGAGTGACCACTTAAGGGACACTCCGAGGTCCAATCAGCTTTCAGCTAGTATCCCTGTCACCCAGCCCCTCTCATGCTATTGGAATATTTTGGGGATGTATTTCTGTTTTGCGCTATGACTATGAGTGCATTTCAGAGTCCTTGGCAGTCCCATCCTGATTATTATGCTTGTATTACATGCCAGGGATTGTGACACGTTTATATTAGAAAAATAAGGAGTCGCGAAGGCTGGAGATGTTTTTTTAGGGGGTTGGGGGATAGCTGGTTTTGACTGTATGCGTAATTGGTAAATGGCAGTGAAGCAATGCTTTAAGTGATGAGTTCGCTATGGAAAGCTGGTGACTTCCTCCATGTGCCATTCCTCATAAAACACAGACAGAGATAGAACAGATGGATTGAGGTTTTCAGTTTGAATCTGACAGATTTTTTCCCCCTGCTTTTAAGGGTAGGCTGATATGTGGAGACTCGTGTCACATATGTGAAAAAGAGACATCGGGCTTCCAATGTATGGAGCCGTTTCCCGTTCATCTCGCCCTCTCTTGTTCACCATTGCTTTTTCCGTACCTCCCCATGTCGTTCGGTTAATTTATGTGGTTGCCTTGGCTGCAAAGTGGGGGGTGGGGGTAATGCCTCTAGCTGAAGGCAATTGAGTTTTTCCATGATCTGCGGAGAGTCTACAAATTCAGTTACGGTCAGATTAGAATGAGCAATGCCGGCGTATGCAGACAAGCACAACCCCTTTAAGGCCCGGAGATTTTTTTTAATGAAGGAAAATCTAAAATGGCTGTCATCAGTCATACCTCATTGTCTGCCATGTGTGGAAATGTGTGTTTGTATCGCATTAGTAGGTCCCGTGGGCCTGAGTTGGGGCTTATAGGAAACAGTCATGCTCTGATTGGATGGTTCAGTGTAAATGTCATCGGTTTTAACCTGTGGTACTGCATTCCCGGCAAATGTCACCTCATCTGGTGGCAGGGGATGAGAGAGCAACTCCAGACACCACTGGCTTTATAGTCCCATCATGACCATTAGGAGGGAGAATGGGGTGAATCAGCTGGAGATGTATTTGTCAAAAGTTCTCTGTTTTCGCACCTGGTGATTAAAACGGGGCCCCGTTGGGCTCGAGCACCTTGAGAGCGTCATACCTGTCAAGGACAAGCAGGTGATAAGAAATCTGTCCTTCTCCCCAGTATTGTCTTGCACTGAGAGGGCTCCTTCAGCTCAGTAATTATGAGCCTGTTGGAGAGCAAGAGGCCCCCTCAGTCCCCTGGTGGTCACACTGTCAAACTGCAGCCCAAATCTCCCCCGTTTTAATTGATGCTTGTGATTTTTCATGCTAAGCATTAATATTTTCCCCATGGATTCATGAACCAGTGTCTGACACCTCAAGGCTGTCGTTTGCCACGGGGAGAATTCTGGTGTGTCCGACTCCGCCAAGGCAGCTAAGGGTCCCACCTCAGGGAAGTGCAGCCACTGTAGACACTGCAGTTGGTGACTGTTTTTCTGGGCCTGCTTCTCAAGGAGAAGGCGGACCCCAGCCACCTCACAGCTCCTCCCTTCCATTCAGAAGAATCTGAAGCTACACAAAAAACATGTGAATCAGCCCTGCATTTCCACACATGTAAATCCCTAATAAGGAAGAGCACAGATACGTACTTGAGAAGCACATGTAGCCAGGTCAAGAGGCCAGGTATCTGGTTTAATGGGTTTGGTCATTTTGGTTCTGTCTGGTATGAATATCCTATCAACGAAAAGGTACCATGATCCGTATGCTGGCAGCCATGTTAGAATGGTGCTGATTGGCTGATTAACTGTGTTATTGCTCCTCCCCTTTTCTTACAGTTATCCTGCAGTTTGCGACTTCCTACAACACAATAATTTGTTATCAGTAATCCGAGCCCACGAAGCACAGGATGCTGGGTAAGTCACACACCCCCCCGCCC
>JAABNX020000017.1:8335780-8346910 GCA_015163995.2 Mormyrus lacerda | reverse complement strand
TATCTCCTTTACATCACACAGTAGCTTTGCTATTCTGCTCATCCTACAGGGGGAAAAGGGGTGCTTCGATTTTACCCGTACACCTTACACAGTGGAGCCAGAAATGGTGCTAAATTTTACCGGAAGGTTCCGAAGTCAGAAATTGACTCTCGTTCTTGCGTTTGTTGGTCCGTTAGCCCGTTGGTTCATTTTAAATGTCTAACCACTGTCTAGGCAAGGGGGAGCATTCCCCTCCAGCAAAGACTGACTGTCGATTGTGTATGAAAGGGGATAACCAATCCTTACTTTGTCGTTCAAGACAGAAAGGCAGGAATCCAAACAGCGCCACTCTTACTCGTGAGACATGCTTGGCCCTGTGTCTCCAGGGCTTTTTTGGGGCCCCCATGCCACAGTCTCCAGCCCCCCAACTCCTGCCAGATGACACCCCCAGATAGAGCTCTGAGCATCTCTAGGTGTACTCTTATTACAAGAAAGTAGGAGCTTTTTTCTGTCATTGATTAATTTTTTTTAGACACCATCCAATAAAGCCAGGTTTGGAGATCGAGACCTATTAGAACTTAAATCTATAACTTTCTGGTCTGAAGGACATGATTATGTCCTTCATCCTTGGCTTGCTAGACCACCAGCCTATGACAGACGGTCAGTTTCTCCAGTGACAGATGCTCCCAGCTCTGCTGCCTCTAACCCCTCGGTCTTGAGAACATTCTGGATGGGGGCACGTATGTCGGAGGTAGAGTGGCGCTGTCAGGATTCCTGTCGCAGCATTGGTAGAATCACAGAGTGTCAAATGTGCTTCTATCGCAATGGTGCTTTTCTCACCATCCGCGCCTTTTAGTTTTCCTGTCTGGTTAAGCGTGTCATTCCCGTGCATTATTCTGTCCATTAGCTAGTTGCTAATCTCCCTTTGATTTATAAATATATGTGTGCATTTATTTCCCCGTATATTTATTTTTTGTTCCTTTTATATGTGTGTGGAATTAATCACATGTCCTAATATGAAGTGAAGATATATAACTGAACACATTAAGCGCACTGCACCTAGTCGTGAGTAAAACACTGAAATGACCGTGTAACAAGCTGAGAATGGTAAGTGTTACACAGGCTTCTCTGGTCCAAGGTAACCGTACCCCTTTTGGCTGTTCCATGTCCATGATATGTCCATATTGAGTGACATCGTTAATAACGGGCTTCTGTGTGACCAGAAACTGGACGTGAGGATATTTTAGGCCGCTGGCCTCTCGCCGTCCTTCCTGTCTGAAGTGCTCATTCACACGAATGAAACCTGTCACTTGGAACTGCGCAGTTCTGTTGGGCTCCTTCGGTGATAGGTCTCCTCGCTCAGTCCAGGCCTGGCTCATGCCGTAGAAGAGCCTAACCCAAAGCCGAGGGCACTGCCAAGCTGTACGCCAGCTAGCCTGCCACCCAGAGCTCCTGGGGTGACGTTTCTCCCTTCCCATGATGCCTCTGTGCTGTAGGACCCATCCTCCTTCCCTGTCTGTGTCAAACGCTGCTCGCTTCATAGAGCCAAAGAACTGAGTTCCAAACAGGTTGTGACGAAGGTCGCATCTTCCCTCCTCATGAGTTATTAAAAGCTTTTTTCCCCCCCAGCCACATTCTACCCTTATTTCATTTATCTTTTGCCATTTTTTTTATTACCTCTCACTTCCTCCTCCTTCCACTAACATCCATCCGTGTCCTGATGTCTGAAAGCCAGACGGTTTAATGTTGTGTCTGCGAAAGCTCTCTTGCTGGTCACTGACTTGTTCTGAGAATTGACCTCCTCTGCTCACTTTTCTCATTCGTTTTGCAACCCCCTTTTCTTCTCTTCAGCTACTATTGAGGCTATTGAGGCTGACGAAGGTAAATAGGCCAGTTTCCCCCTTTCTGTTGCTTCCGCAATAGACAAGGGCACCGCTGGGTCCATTCATTTTGCCGTAGCTTGTCTAGAGTGTGTGGGTGTTGGGCTAATACATTGTGCCAAAGTATTATCAATAATAATTATATTTTTCAAAAAATCAACTAAAAATAAAAGAGAAGTTCGTGAAAAGCCACTCTTGCTTTAAAGGGGATCAGCTTTTGGTGCAGTGAAGTGTCTCGTTGTCGTGCTCTCTTCACGTTCAGCGTAGGCGTCCATCATAACAAGGACCTCGAGGATAAAGTGCAAGTCGGCGCAAGCCTTTTCATGTAGCCCCTCCCCCAATTCAGCTCAGCCAACCGCCGTTCTCGGCACTGTGCGAGCCGTCCAATAGGAATCGAGCCTCTGCCCGTGAGTCTTCCTCTGCTCTCGAGGACACTCAGGGTCAGATCGCCCGCCCAAGGGAACCACCACTGGGCCGACGATGTCAACCTAGACGTCGTGGTAACCCTGTGCTTACCTCAGAGCTAGTCTCAGAAGCTCCACCAACTGTTTCCCCTTTAAAACAATGTAGAGCGTGCAGTTGTACTTTGTGTTTGCGCCAAATATTCCATATCTTAAGGAGATTTAAAAAAAATAAAAAAAATAAAAGTGGGGCGAAATTTGCTCAAGTTGGTACATTGAGAATGACTGACTTGTCCAGTTTGAGTAGCTTAAACTGGATTCGAGCCAAATCCATTTGGGGAGCAAATGATGAATAGGGAAGCAAGGACAACATCAACTGCGCGTTAAATAGCGGTTGGATAGCCGCTATTTACGTTGGAATTGTCAGCGAATTCCTTCTAAGCGACCCCAATGGATGGTGTGTTCATGTTGAGATCTTTACCTGCTTTTCCATGTGACTCCTGTGCTCTGCTGTGTCGTCCTCTCTGTAAGCTGCTAATAACCTGTGTCTGACCTCTGCCATGCAGCAACACACACCCCTCAGCTTCATTCAGCTCCTCCTCAGCCCTAAACCTCAGGGCATGGGTTTAGAAAGATCCTGAGTCAGACCCCTGAGCCTCCCCCCCCCCTCCCCCGAAAGCAATATCCAGAAAAGCATAACTCAGCCCAAAGTGGTTTGCTGCATGCTTTACTCAGGCTTGACAAGTGGTTAGCGCCCAGAGCCATTGTCCGCACTTCGTACTCAAGCCTAGTCTCCATGTGATGGATTCTCTTGTGTTGTGTGCCAGTGGTTTCTGTTCACATACACCTCTGGTAGTAAATGTTTGGTTTCATTCTTTTCTTTTTTTTTTCCCTTACATGGTTGTTTTTGTTTTTTGGGATGGGTGGGGCCGGGGTGCGGGTTGTTGTCATCACTGTTACATTTCGCTTAGTAGAACTCCGTAGTAGCGCTGCTGATTCAGTGTGTGGTGGTCACTGCTGTAGTGATGATGTGCCTTTCATTACGTGATGGATTTTCCTTCACTACAAGTTTCATTCACTACCTCTGCCTTACTAGTTAATAGAAGACCTCTCTGTTCATTATGTGACGGTCCTCTCTTTCTACAGTAAAAACAGTGTCTATAATTTGTTCATACCTATTGGGTGTACAACTCCACTACATGGGGCCCAAGTCCTGCTTTTTAATTACATTACCCATAGTGCACCAGCTGAGAATTTTCATGCTTTACTTAATTGCTCCCGTTAAGCAATGAGGCACCCCAACATACCCCATGGCCTTTATGGACCAGAGTTTTGCACCCCAGGTGCAGTGTACCACGAGTCACCATGAGTGACCATCTATAGAGTTGAGTTAGGCCACTCTGTGCTTTAAAATCTGCCCCCCTCCCCCAAATCCATTACCCAGCCAGCCAGTCCATCTCCCACAGAGCTCTTCCCTTCCTGCACCCTCACATCTTCACGCTGCACCTCATTACTCTGCAAGTTCTGTGTTGGATCACAGGATTATAGGATAACACCTCCCCCCCCCACCCCCATCCCATGGATTTCTAACATACTCAGACATCTGGCTCGGCTCTGCCTGTCTTCATTCTGGTTTTGGAATCGATGATCTCCCAACCTCTGGTTAACTATACGCCATTAAGAGTACAGAAAAATCTGATTATCACAAACAAAAACAGAATGATCATTTTATTTATCTATTTCCCCCCAATCTTTCTATACGCTAATAAAGTTCAGTCTCCAAAATTAAAATCCCCCTGCCCCCCTCATGGTGTTTTTGCCCAAAACCCACAATATTCCACAAAACTCAGAATCCACAGTTGTCATCATCTGTTGCTATTGTGACATCGTCTACTTTGTTTCCAGTCCTTGGCAACAGGTAACCAGGTAAGTGGTGGCAGCCAGGACTCCGGTTTAACGTCTGCTCTCTCCTTTTTTTTTTTCTTTTTCTCCGTATCTGTTTTCGACCTTTTTCCTCTCTACTTCCTCTGTCCTCCCTTCTTTACCCCTTCCTCCACCTCTTCCTCACTCGCTTCTTCCTCCACTACTCCCGCCCTGCCCTTCATTCCGACCTCGATTTCTCTCGATCCCCCCCCCCTTCCCCCCCCCCACTGTCATTCCTCTCCTGCCTTCTGGTGCCTTCCACGGCGATGCAGCCATCAAGGGTTTTTCGCCGCAGCACAAGATCACGAGCTTCGAGGAAGCCAAGGGCCTGGACCGTATCAACGAGCGCATGCCGCCACGCCGCGACACGCTGCCATCAGACGCCAGCCTGAACTCCCTCAACAAGGCGCTCTCTTCCGAGACCAACGGCACCGAGGGCAAAGGCAGCGCTGGCAGTGGCAACATCCAGTGACGGGTGCCGGGCACCCTAGTCGCGGGGCCTGAAGTGGGGGGGTAGGGGGTGCCCTGGCCCCCTCCCCGTCCACCTTGCTGCGGGGCGGAGTTATAGGAGAGGGAGGCCCCCGCTTGTTTTGCAGGGTCGAGGGATGGTGGACTGAGGGGACAGGAGTCAAATGCACACAGAGCGTTATTGAAACCTAAATTTGGCGGCATGTCACGTCCTAGACTTTAGATATGCCTTTAAAACAATGCTTGTAGAAACATGACAAGTTTTGCTGGTTAATTATCCTATGAATCTTTGGGGATGTACTTGATTGTGTGTTGTATCTGAAGCGAGAACTTAATGGGAATGTTTTGAAAGGCCTTTGCTCTATTACTGGATATGGAAATATTTTGTCTATCTTCTTACTAACTCTTGTACGTTTACAAAATACAGCACTAAAAATGGACAGAACATAAAAAAAGTTTTTAACATATAAGGGTGTACAAACTAAATAGGGACTATTTATTGATAACTTTTTTTTTGCTACTCTTATCATTAAAAAATAGCTCAAAATAAATTAGGCAGTCTTAAAAGAATGTTGCAACATGGTTAAATGCCAAAAAGGAGAGTTTTATGGTTTTGTACAGATTATGCTTACCTCAGGTTTATTTGGTGTGTGCTTCTGCCCTACTTCTTGTATAATGGCTAATTAACTCGGCAGTGAGTAACTTTTTTTTTCTTGGAGTTTAATGACTGGAATTTACACGTCTTTCATTTGCAGGTTTTTTTTTTTTTGTTTGTTTTTAAAAACTATAGAATGTGGCTTGCTGGAGTTGTGTATGAGAGGTAAACGTTTTCTTTTAAATATAGTGGAAAAACACCCTTATAATGCTTCTGAAAAAGCATCTTTATTCTGTAAAACAAAATTAACTGAAAAGAATTTGCCTATGCATGTTTTAAAAGAGATAAGTAAATAAATGAATTCAATTAACTTGGCTGCAAAGGTCTACTGGGAACTATAGTGTGCTTAATGGATATATATACTGGAAATATATACCGACGTTCTTTATATTCCACCCCATAATACTGCATCATGCCTTCAGTTTTCTTTTTTTTTTTTGTAATTAAAGCGTTGAACTATTTAAGATGAAAGAGGAGTCATGATATTTTTAACATAAGCTTGTAAGTGCACACATAGTCCAATTTAGCATGTTTAACAATTCTCGTAATATGAGTTTGTGGTTACATGTGGAACTGAAAATGCATGGTAGCTGTTAGTGTCACATAATGGTTTAGTCATTATATATTTCCGTTCTGTTTTGTTACGTGCCACAAAAAAGTGTAATTTTATTATTACTATAATTATGATTATTATTATTATGATTATTATTATTTGGAACTATTTTGCTTTGTATATCAGTTACAGGTTTTGTTACTGCTTCAGACTTTATGATGAAACAAAGAGAAGATGCTCCTTTGATCTTTTTTAACAAACTGTTTAAGTGCCCGAGTAATTCACTACAACATGAAGCCTTGCTTTTGTAATTTGACTTCTAAACTGTTGGCAGATGAAGCATGAACTTGCAGCAATGAAAAGTATTTTATATTTACTGTTCAATAAAATGTGCATGACATTAAATATATCAAAATTGTCGGCTTTTTGTGTGTTAAATGTAATCGACTTTTCTTGCCCTTCGACCTTCAAGTAGTAAAGCAACGTAAAGGTGCCGGATATAGCCAGAGGTGGCACTTTCAGGTCCAGAGAGTACAAATCCAGACCAGGATGTTTTTTCAACCAACCAGGAGAGTACTCTGTGACTGTGACTCTTTATACTCACCTGATTGGTTGAGACAAAACCTTGATCTGGATTTGTACTCTCTGGACCTGACATCTCCACCTCTGGATATAGTGCATTGCATGATTCAAGAATGTTTTACAGCCTCTTGGGAGTAATTTGTTTCTGCTTGCATGTGTACTGTATGTTTACGTAATAACCATGGACTTAGGGAAAGTGTGAAATGATATACTTTGACTTCAGCGAAATTGCTGCTATATTTAAACATTATATATAAACATTTTATGCTTTTATTTTAATTGGTCAGGGCCAGCAAGTACAAATCCAGACCAGAATTTTATTCCTACCAGCTAATTGAGTATTAAGAGTCAGAGTTCTCAGCTTGTTGGTAGAAACAAAATCCTGGTCTGGATTTGACCTTGCTGGACCGCTGCTGTGTTTTTGTTTTTTTTTTTACAGCAGTAACTTGCTGTAAAGGCGAGCTACTCTATCACTGGTGATTTATGCCTGGTTTTGGTCAGGGAGCTCTTCAGCCTCAGCCTTGAGGTACAATTAGCTGAAGAGAGTCCAGAGTGATTGAGCGCAGAAAACAAGCGATGCCTCGATATTCAGTTTCGAATCCGAGGATAGAGGATGTTTCTCTATCTTCGCCAGCTAATGTTGAGGAAGGAGAAGCAGTAGGAACAGGGAGGGTACGGGAATCAAAACTTGGCAGCTGTTTGGTGTAAGATATTTCCTTCTGTTTATGTTGTTAAATTACTTGATTAGACAGGGGTGGGGAGAGGGCTCAACATTGTGGGGCCTTTTGGAATTTGAACTCAAAGGTTTTCTTCAAAGGCACATATTTAACAGGGCAGCTCCAGTGTAACAAAGGAACAGCATCTCCAAAATAACATATGAACTTTATTTTTTATCACCTACCGAATGTTTTTGATTAGTCCTTAATTAGGACACATATTTTAACCTTGTTTCCAATTTCCTAATAATTATGCCATGTAAGCTTGTCTTTTAATAAGGAATCAGAGGGTGTTTACTTGAGTTGTGTGGCTCATGCTGTTTGGAAAAGATATTCAGATTTCTGCGGGTGGTATGGACGGTATTGACAGCTGAAAGACATTTCGAACCAGTACGCTTCTGTTATTTTATTATGTGGCGTAATACTGTGACCCAAAACACTGTGTTAGGGTCTCATTGGGAACTGCTGATACCTTGGCTGTCCTGCTGGACTGCAGATGGCAGTAGAAGCCTCCACTCTTGTTTCATGGTACATTTCACTTTCTAATACATGTGCATTTGAACATGACGGCAATGTAAACATATCAAAAAACAGGCCCCAGAAACCCATCATGCATTCACATGTGCAATCTCTGTCCAACCATTTTCCAAATACTCAGATAGTCATCCAGTACAGGGTTACTGGGAGGGGGGGGAGTGCTGGAGGCTATCCCAGACTGCAAAGGGCACAAGACACCTTGGATGAGAAGGCAGGGGAAGAGCACATGAGCTGCACTGCTATAGAGTGGCAAAATATCATAACTGCATGTTTAATCAAAACTCAGTTAGCTCTTGGGAGTTTTATTTACACAATAATGTTCTGAGGGCAGAAGGCAAAATGATTGGTTCTGAGAGGCAACCAATCAGATTGTAGAGGAGGTTGGTCCCACCTACTTTACAATCTGATTGATTATCTCTCTGAGCCAATCATTTTTCCTTCTTCCCTCAGAACATTTCTGTGTAAGTAAAACTCCCATGCACTGAGTTATGGCTGAAATTGGGTCTCTAGGGCTTGTTTTATCTCTAAAATATTTTAGCTCAACCGTGGCCGGCTTTGAAGAAAACAGAGTGGTAATGTCACACTACTCCTATGGGTGGACAGGAAAAACTTTGAAGCCCTTTTTCTCAGTCTCCCTGTCAGCGTAGCTACTGTGTTTTGCTTTTGTGGGGCAGTATGGGGAAGTTAAAATCAAGGAAAAACTCTTTTTGTTTACTTTGGGAGGAAACTGGTTCAACAGAGGAAGAACTTGCAAATTCCCCAGACGCCAAGTGAGGTGGGATTCCAACCACCAGCTCCGGAGGTGTCAGGTGACACTGCTACCCAGTGAGCCACTGTGCAAGACCGCAAAATTATAAGCATGAGTCGCTTTATTTTTGCTTAACATACTGGCTTGTGTGGATCTTAAAGATGACACCTACGTTTGCCTACATCACATCATGGCAAATGTATTTTAAGCATCCACTAGCATTGGGAAAAAATGTTTCCTTTGTCTTGCTGTTCTTGGGTCTTGAGTGCCAACTATCATTGTTCAGTTCCATTCAAGGTTTTGCAGAACGTGCATTTTGTAAATCAATGATTTGTAAATCATTGCATTCTGTTTTTATTTACATTTCACACAGAGTGCCAACTTTTTGCGAATGGAGTTGTATCAGGTCCCATTGGGTGATCAGGTCCCATTCTGTGAGCGAATGCACCCCACCACTTCACACCTGAACTTGTTCCCAGACGTTTCTACTTTGCAGTCGCTTCAGTTTCTGTTCACCGGGGCAGCGTTAGCAGTGCAGACATCTGGAAGACTGACTTGTGGTAAAGGTGGCAGCTTATGACGCCAAGTCACTAACCTCCTCTGTAACCTCCTTTGCTGCCAGTCTTTGTTTCTGGAGATATGGTAAATTATATACCTATGTAAATATATATCTGTGGCTTAACTAGCCAATTCCTCTATTATTAGTCAAGGTTCCCAAATATAGTCATCATGAGTCCTTTTTTAGCTGGTTTGTGGTCAGATATGACACTCTTATCTCAGCTCGCCTTATCTTTTCCTGGAGCTAACTTCGGTTTATCTCCAACAAACTGCCTTGGATTTATTTATTTGCTTGCGTGTGACTATAGAATGTACAATTCCTAGATAAAATGGTGGCTTCATGGAAGGACCGGCTAAAGATGCGAATACATCAGGCAATTTACTTTCTATTTGGACATTTTTATATTAAACAAAAATAAAATCTGAGGTGAGAGCATGTTTTGGGGTCAGGGCTTAGGGTCAGCCTGTGTCAAACACCACTCGAGCATTGAGAGATCACGCTGCCCGATGCAGGCATCACTCTAGTAGCTACAGGGTTTGAACCAAACACCTTCTGGTCATGACCAAAATCCAAAACCACAGAGCCACACGCTGGCCACATAGGGAGCTAAGATAATCATAGCATTCAATGTCAAAGAATCACTTCCGACTGGCCAACTGTGGGTGTTTTGTTGGCTGTGGAAAAATTTTTCTGAGCCCCAATCAATTTTTTCAATTTATATTAAAAACATTTCATTACCACAGGCTATTGGCTGCTAACCAGATAGCTCACATTTGTTTCGCAAGGAAGGTAGCGAAATATGAAAATGTGAAAACACCTGTAATATCCTGTGTTTCTTTTTATTTTTTTTCACTCACTCTTATGCACCCTCTAATCAAATATGGCCCTAGGCAGTCGCTTATGTCACCTATACGCTGGGCCGGCCCTGAGTGTTTGTAATGAGGAGCTGGTCTAAAATGCTGAAGATGAATTAATCTGATGTACTTTAAATCACTAGTTAAGTTTTATGTCGCTGTTACATTTTCATTATAAGATTTCATGCATGGAATGCCTCCAGTCCACTGATAGAGAAAGCAGTCCTTTGGGGAGAGGAGATTATTAACAAGATGCCCTCCATGAAGAACACCATCGTTAATGCCTGATGGAGGCAAAAACGTTTAAAAGGTGGCCAGCTGTATACCATTCTGCTTCATATACAAAATGGTTGGAGACTATTCCACTTAGTCATCATTGAATCTCACAGTGCGTTTGATTGCACACTAAAGCAGATCTTATAGAAAGGAGCATAGTTTACGGGAAAAACTTCGGTTACAGTTTGCAAAAGAACCACAAGAACATCGTTAAAGCTGTGCAGGTATTTTAAGTATATCACAGAAAACTATGGCGACAGCCATGCAAAATCAAAGCGGAGATGACTGGATGTTTGTTGCTTAATAGCCAGAGTTTATCCTGCATGGTTTTCTTTTTGAGGCTCCTTTAGACCGATGTTTCTTCGGAGAACTACTCCTGCTCTGATTCTGAGCCAGCTCTGCATACATGAGGCACAATAGCTACTGGAGGAAGCAAAGTCATTTCGACATCCTGTTCTAGGAGCGGCCATCTGGCAGTTTATATGAGAAGCAGAGGTGAACCCGGGTAAAGTCCTCACTGCCAGATCAATGCAGTGTGTGTCATTATCTCTGCATATTACCCAGAAATCCTGCTTAAATGAGGTTCTCCACTTGCGATTCTTTGTATACCACCCAGAAACTACAGATTGACATGCTGTGGGTGCGATGCCTTTTAGGCAGGTAAAAAAAGAAGATTTAATCACAAAACGGTTCAGAAGAAACATAACTTTATCGGGGTTTAACAACCTCTCCGAAGATATTTTGCAGGTGTAGTGTTTTTCATCCTGCTGATAGCCTACTTACAGAAACATCAAAAGTGTATTTTCAGACTGTGTGTGTGTGTGTGTGTGTTTGTGTGTTTGTGTGTGTGTGTGTGTGTTTGTGTGTGTGTGTGTGTGTTTGTGTGTGTGTGTGTGTGTTTGTGTGTGTGTTTGTGTGTGTTTGTGTGTGTGTGTGTGTGTGTTTGTGTGTGTGTGTGTGTGTGTTTGTGTGTGTGTGTGTGTGTGTGTGTGTGTGTGT
>JAABNX020000017.1:8298720-8310487 GCA_015163995.2 Mormyrus lacerda | reverse complement strand
CTGAGGCTGGGTTTGAACCTGCGACCTTGTGATTATGGTACACAGGCTTAGCCCACTGAGCCACATGCTGCCCCCAATAAGTATCTCCAAGGGACTACAGTGAAGTTTGTTACAACTAATGTCTCATTTTTGGCCTTAATAAAAAGATAGCAAATAAATTGATTTTAAAAACTGAGTTATGTAGATTGCAGTTGTGTAAACACAGGACTACGACTGAGGTACAATAAGTATATTTATGTATTATAAAAAGAAAAGCCGGTATAAAAATCAAATTGACATATCTGTATGACACCACATATAAAAGAAAAGATTGCAGTAGTGTTGCAGAAGTGTTTCAACGGTAACACTTCTCAGTATCGCCAATAGATGAATTAATGTGATCACAACAGAGGTAAACATTCACTGTTGTTATTCACAGTGGTGCATATCTGTTAAGCAGCTAATATTGACCTTGTAACCTGCTCCAGTGCTATAAATACCCTAGTCAGCTGAGAGTCCTCTTTCCGACATATCTGAGATATATACTAATCCACCTTCCGTGCAAGTAAACCCACACAACTCAGCTTTGCACTTTAACCCTTCCCAGAGTACCAAATAAAATACAGAGACATCCTAATATACTCAGAAGCTTTGGAGGAATTTTGATGAATGATTGCCAGTTAAAAAATGCCATACTTAACAGAATGCAGCAAATTAATTAAAAATAAAATAAAATAAAATGCAGTGTGGTTAGTGTGATCCTCTCCACATTAAAAGCAGCATGACTAGTAATGATTAAATGCAATTAGTTATCAGAGAATAACCATCTTGAATAGATCTGAGCTTAAAGGTGAAGGGTGCAGCGATTATGGAATATGTATCCTTTAAAAAAGGCCTGCTTGTGTAATCTGCATCTTGTTATTTGTTAACTACCTGAGAACAATACTCTGAACAGTAAGTCTCAATGCAATACACATTCGTACACTAGGAACTTTCCAGATCCTTCCAAGCATTGGTTGGACTCTCAAGCTCTCAAAACGTGTCTCTAGACCAGGAGTGTCAAACTCCAGTACGGTGGGGGTGGAAACCTGCACAGTTTTTGATTCACCCTCATTTAACACATATGATTCAACTCCTTGTGATAATTACAACACAGCTCATCAGCTGAATCATTTGTGTTGGAACAGGGAAAGAACTAAGTTACACAGGGCTCCGGCCCTCCAGGACTGGAGTTTGACACCCCTGCTCAAGAATAAAAACCAACATTGACCACCTGCAAACAGAAAAAAACACGTAAGAAACACACATGTTTAACACAGCAGTTGCAGGAATAATTGCTTACTGCTATTGCAAGGTTTTGCCTTGGCTCAAACAAAGAGTTCAGTAGCACATGACAATGTTATCTCTTCAGAAGAGAGCCTCATTTGCTAATGTGGCCAGGTTTAAGAGGCTTGACATCTCTTTATCGTGTTTTTAGGTGCATTGCTAGTTTTATTCACCTCACTGCTGCATGCAGCCTTAGAGGAAACAAAAAAAAAACTGATGAAGTCCGACAGCAATACCTACGTTTCGGAGTTACACATTTCACTTCAGACACACTACGGAGGTGCTATGTACTGTAAGCAAGAGTTAAACAAAGAATTTCAAATATAGGTCACTGAATCCCAGTGCCAGGGACCCAAGAATAGCACCCAGGAAAGGCTTCAAGGTGTGCGTTCTTGGGATCTGCTACCAATTTCTTTGATTATTGTAAGGAACACTTCACTGCACACGTGTGACCATATAATTCACCACATGCACTGCACTCTAGGTAAGACTTGAGAAAGCTGTCATATACTGCAGCTTTGAACACAAGGTTAGAGTATCTGTGTGCGCAACTGGCTTCTCCACTTTCTGAGTTACATTCAGCAGGCAGTGACCTTCAGCCTCTGCTGAGGCAGCCAGCGGTCTGCGGCCGTCCTGGTGTACAGTAACATGCCAACTCTAGAACCCACCTGCAGGAAATTGCCACACATTAATCACCGGCTGCCAATGAGTTACAGTCAGGCTACCTCTTAGACATGCCAGATGGCAGGTAGCACAGGAAAAATAAGGTCCTGGTTGGCTTAAACAACTTCTTTTAATGGGACCTGGCTCACATACCAGGAAAAAGGAGTGCCTATCAAAACCAACTCTGATTGGATAGCAGTAAACACTAAAAAATAACAAAGGGTATGTACTTTACTGGATGTTTTTGCAAGACACAAGTCTCTGCCCACATTTACCTGTCATGCAATGAAGTGCGTAAATGCACCACGACCTATCTTGCTTGGCAAAAAAACCTAACCATTAAAGGTACTTTTATTACTGCATGATCTTACACTGAGAAAACATTTAAAAGGTCTTTATTCACAGGATTGCTCAGGTTACACTTAATAGCACTTAAATATTTTGTATTAATAGTTCCAATAAAGAATACATCTATATGCATGCACGCACACATATAAACATATATATTCATATATATAATTTCAAAAATTACTCAAGTATCGATAATACTTTTGCCTATATGATAACATCCCTGCAAAACTAATTCTTTAATTACATAAATACTGCTATCCATTTGCCACTGTAATTAAAAGCATTAGGAGCAACTTACCAAACCTCTGAGTGTCTCATACACACAGATACTTAAATAAGTTTTGCACATACAAATTTTGTAAAAGCTACTGCAACTAGCATGAAAAGTAATTTTACAAGTTATGGATCAAATCTGAGTCTGATCTCAGGGTAAATTTGTGCATAAAAGCAACTCATTGCTATCTTCAAAACTCAATGCGAGACAGAAAATGATGTGTAATGTGTAATCATATGTTACTGTATAAGTGTTTGTCATTTCCTGTATTTGGCAGTTACATATTTTCATTCCTCTTGAATCTGAATAGTTGCTTAATGTTCTTTTATGTTATGAAAACACTTTGACAACATATGTTTTAAAACAAAAATAAATTACACTGAAAGGTGCATCTGTATGTGCATGATTGAATTCTTTGCAAAATAAAGCATCAGACCTAGCATGTTGCATAACGGTTAAGTTATGAGGAATATGCTTATATTACGACATTAACATTGATGTAGTTTGTCACATTTTATTCATCGAAAGCCAAATGGAGTGCATGAGTGCAAACCCAAACAGTCTTTTTAAGCTTTTGGGTGGGTTGAATAGTTTAATGGTTCACCCTGTTAGACTTCCTAAAACGACATCAATATGACAACATTTTGCATTGTCAACAGATCTGAATACATAAAATGCATTTCTATGAAAGGAACTACCTTCAAAAATAAGCTTGCGAAAAACATCGTGTACTGCATTTGCGTCGGAAAATATCTAAGGCCGATGGAAATTTGCTTTAAATTACCACGGACGTTTACATTTAGAACATTATTAAAATATTGTTAACCGTTTTCGTTACGTTTACATGCTATTCCTAAATGAGAAACAGTGTCACGCAAAGTGGAACAGCAGAACGTAAAAAAAGAAAGGCCTCAAGAAAAGAAACGGCTGGAAAAACAACTTCGATTTAATGCGGTAATACTGCTACTCTTAACCAGCCACAAAAGCAACCCAGCGAAGAATTAGGTCGCGCTTGAAGAAAGGTAGCAACAAGCTGCTGCCGTTCGGTGATTGGTCGCCTCACTTTCGATACAGCCAATAATTTCCCTTAAAATCTATGGTCCCAAAGGGGTTTTGCGAAGACCGGTAGTAACGCGCGGTTCTGTTGTCTGGCAAACCAATAATTTCGAGAATGTAAAACGCTCGTTGATTGGCTGTGGTGGCGCATCAGCTGTGTGCTGGAAGGCTATAAATTATGAGAGCGCAGCGTCTTGGAGCTTTACCCCAGTGTGAGTGTGTGTGAGAAAGTGAGAGTGATTTTGGATGTGTGTCGTAAATTTAAAGTAAGTTGTATTTTAAATTGTTTTATTCTGAGGGTTTTTTTTGTTGCCTTTTACAAGCACTAAATATTTAGCTGAATAACTAACGGCTCGCACGGTTTTCCGCACCACTTCCCTTGTGAGTCTCTTGTGCAACAAAAAAGGATTTGTCAAGCTGCGTTTTACGAAGTGTTTTTAACACGAACTCCTGTTAAGACGTGAGAAACAAGTATTGGGGGGAAAAATCAGCAGTATCGATACGTTGTGTTTTCTGTTAATCAGCAGCACTTCGGGACCGTCAACTACCCGGGATCTAAAAATGGTTGCAACAAGCACATTAAAGAACAAAAATGCCGAATGTATATCCGAGCTGATAGACCGACGCTATGAGCAGGCTTTCGCCGAAAATGGTGAGTCCCAATCCGTGCATTGTTGCCTAGATCTTGCCTTGCATTGTTCTGCAAGTCTCCCTTGTTTACTTCGCTCTTGCTGCATAGCAGTTGCGCAGAAATAATAAAGGGGGCAGTAACATCGGCAGCGATGAAGTCATCTTTTAGCCAACTTCACTGTCTCACTTCTTGCATATGAATGGGCACAGCGCATTGCTAGACTCACGTAGAGAATGTATATGCAAGTATGAGGTCTTAATTCGTTGCCTGTTTCGATGTTGCACATTTTGTCGTTTTTACCCTTTATACTGGGACAAGCATATAACGTCATTGACAACTGCGTGGACGATGGCGTATGGTCTATAGTGTAAGCTAGGACCTCGCAGGAATGTTTCAGATGGGATGTTAATCTCTCCGTGGTGTTTTTTTTTTCCCCCCCCTTTCCCTCCCAGAGCTGGACTATTGGGATCATTGTCTGGCAGAACCAAACCTGAATGGCAGCGTGTTTGAAGATAGCGCCTGCCAGCAGCTGGCCAAGATGTTTGAGAACTGCCTGTCGCGGGCGAAGAAGACCAAATTGCATTGCTCTGAGGTGCTGGTGCCCGAGAAACTGACCCGGAGGATAGCCCGCGATGTGCTGCGGCTGTCATCCGGAGAGCCCTGTGGCCTGCGTGGCTGCGTGCTGCACATCCACCTGGAGTTGGAGAACTCCTGCAAGAAGCTGGACCGCATAGTGTACGATGCCAGTGTGGTGCCCACCTTCGAGCTGACGCTGGTCTTCAAGCAGGACGGCAGTGCCTGGCCCAGCCTCAGGGACTTCTTCCTTATCGGTGCCTGCTTCACGCCGGGCTTCCGGCACGCGCTGAAGCTAAGCCCCGGCTTCCGGCTCATAAAAAAGAAACTTTACTCCTCCTCTGCTGGTACTGTGGTAGAAGAATACTGAGCAGGAGGAATGGAGGGTGGAGAGGGAACACGACGCACTTCTACAGTACCTGAATGTAAAGATCACTCTGGCTGTTTCATGTCCTTTTTGTAGCTTTTGTAAAATAACCCCTTTTTGTGAAACTAGTCTCCAAGTCAAGTTGTAGGGTTTCTATGGTAAAATGGACTCCAAATTTGGCACAAGCAGTATTTGAGGTGGCTCTAGTACTTGACTGAGATTTTTAGATTGTAACATCGAGAGGTGGAATATTCAGATTCAAAGTATAAATCCAGACCAAGCTTTTGTTTCAGCCAGCCAGTTGAGTATAGACACATTTACAGAGTTCAACTGGTTGAAACAATCGTGGTCTGGATTTGTACTTTCCACCTCTTAATATCTGGCCACACAGCAGACAAGTTTCTTGGACCTCGCAACACTACTTTATTTTTATTTTTTTTTTGCATGGTAAATTCCTGCACATTGGGGTTCACCAAATTTGGTATGGTGAACAACCAGTCTGCAATATTTTTGACCATGAAGTTTTGCTGTTGGCCAGGTACACTTAGCAGGTACATGGTCCCTGGGTCTCTGTAGGAATTTGTTCACCTATTGCTTTCAATTCTGAAAGCTTAGGAACTGCAATTCAAAAGGATTGGAGGGCTATTTGTTGGATTTCTGAAATGTCCATGTACAGATGCTGCTTTCTTTTGGCACGGAAGCACTGGATTGTAGACGAGTGCCTTTACATCTTGGAATTGTATAAAGAATTGAAGTCTGCCGGTTAAGTACGATTGCACTAGTTTCATTGCACTACAGAAGTTCAGTCTGTGACTATGTGTTGTAGCATTCATTTTTTTTGTACTTTTGACATGATCTGTCATCTTAATGTTTATTGGGTATTAGCAGCTACAGTGCTGTTTCACCAGCCATTTTTAAATTCCTGTTATAGGAAGTATGGATCCTTGTCTATTTGACAATAAAACACTTTTAAACTGTTAATGTTTCGGTGTGTGGTTTTTTTTTTTTTTTTTTTTTTTTTTTTTTCTCCTCTCTCCCCTCCCCCTGTGCGTTGCACACATCAGGTGACTGCTGTTTTTTCCGAACTGCACAATGAAATTAATAATCCTAATGTTTGTAGTTCCTCCTGCCTCAAGAAGTAATGCTAAACTCTAAGCATGTTTGGGGGTGGATGACATATGCTTTAACTTCAATTAAGGCCCATGTATTTGCAACTCAATACTATGGGGCTTTGGCCTAGTTTTATAACCGATACAATGAGAAGCTTTGACTTCTGAGGGCCAAAACATTTTTGGCAGTGACAGACTTAACTGCAAAAAGCTTTTGTGTGTGAAGCACCTTTTGCAAATTAAGAGGACCCTGTCCTAATCTTGTCACAGTGGCACTACAATAACCTGATGTACCAGCCTTCAGAGGGCAAAAGTGCAGCATGGATGAAGCTGCCAGCAGTGGCTGTTGCCAGCTGTAGGTCTCAAAAGGGTTGCAGTGAGAGGCAGGACCGCATCCTTATACCCGATTGTGAAAGCGCCACATGACTCTACACGGAGGAGCTAAGCTGATACATTTCGACACACAGTAGGCCTATTTAAAATACACTAAGGTTACTTTAACCTCCTGGTTAGCAGCCAGCAAGCCAGACTCCCGTCACATACAAAAGTGTGTTTTGTGCCCATTCTGAACAGATCAATACTGAGCAGGGGCGTAACATGCTTTGGGGGCTGCGGTGCCCTCAGTAATCCATTTTTCACCTGTCTAGTTTAGTGTGGGGCCGGGGGACAGGGGTGCTGAATAATTTGTGTGTGGGAGAACAGATGCTGAACTGGACTCGGGTGTTCATTCACGCTCGGATGTTTCTGTGGACCGCACAGCGACGCGACACAATAGAAGCTTTCAGGCCTGCCTGATAAACAAGACCAGCAAAACACCCCAAGTGGCCCATTAACAGAGGCGGCGTGACGAGGCTGATTCAGTCAGAGCCATTCTGCTCGGGGGGGGGCGCTCAACTGCCGGGCCGTTGCTACCATCAGAGAAAACATGATCGGTGCTCAGCATTAAACACCACGGATAGTGGCTCTCTTACTGTTACATTTTGGTGAACTGCGTTGAAATTGAGCACATTCTATATATCGTGTTGTATATCAGCTTGGCCTTTCATAAGCATGTTGGTTATGGGGTATTTCTGCAAAAAAAAATCACTGAAAGGTCTTGCTCTTCATCCTCCATTATTTTACTATTTACTAATTCAATTGGTAGAAGACATGAGCAATGATTCCACAAAACTTCTCAAATCCAATTGGTGAAATATCCAGTGATTAACCTTGTTTTTAGCATTTTTAAATAACCATAAAAATAGGGTTCCAAAAATCTAAAAGGTTTTTAATAAAAATGCACCTGTCCTGCTATCACACACAAGCTTGGAGAGAATAATTAAACCAGTCCAGAAGTGAATATTTTTCTTGTAGGTAATATCACAGAAAAGTGCTCTGGAGAGGAAGTTGTGTCAATGTGGTCTTGAATCAGTGAGTAAACACTGGGTGTTTACAGAGATGCACATTGTAAGCTGGACACAAGCTGAGCCCCAGAAGCTTACAACCTGCTTAAGAATATGATATTCATTATTTGTACATGAAAAAGCTATTATCATTTTCAATTACAATTTAGAATATTTAGGGAGATGCCTTTCAATATGATTGTTTAGATTCTGCCTATGCAGTATAATGACACAATATTGAAATTCATCTTATAATTTGGGAATAATTATGAATAAACTTCAGCATCAAAAAAGATTTAAATCTTACTTTTTCACTGTATATATCTGTCTTCCTGCTGTAGACTTTCCGATGACTGATGCACAAACAGCTATTTTTTACAAATCAGGTTACCCAGTTTCTAAAACAGCAAAAGGACCGGCAAACACACGGATAAATCATGGGACAAATATGTCACTGAGGCCAGAAAAAGAGAGACATGCTCGCACTGCTAGGTCTTAAGGCGACATCTTAGGGTCCAGGACTAAGGATTCTTGTCTTCATTTGATTTACAATGCCTGAGTCTTCCTTCACCGGGGGTTACAGAGCCACAGAACAGTAAACAGTCTCGTAAAATTCACAAGTCGAAGGACTGCCACAAGCCAGGGAGTAATAATCTAAACAATAAAATTGAAAACTCATTATTCCATTCAGCTTCAAATGGAGACTTAGGGGGCGTGGGTAAATATTTGACATCAATCACCCAGGTAAACGGCAGTCAATAAAAGAAAATGTTGCTTATTTACTAAGGGTCTAGAATTGATTGTTTAAACAGCATCTTTAAAGAAAATCACTGTGCAATCAGACACACGTCTGTGAACCGGTATGTAAATTTTCTTTAAAACTGTGTTTTATTTTAAAAACTGTGGAACTCTTTGGTATCGCCTTCCATCAAACCCAACAAGATTGATTAATCTCTCTGCAGCTACAGATTATTGTGTCTGCATGGTTGAGATCAAATACACAGCATCATGTAAGAAACTGGGTTTAAAAAAAAAAGAACAGATTCTTAGTGGCACTCTACTGTATGCTTTATGAAAACACGACATATTAGAAGCACAGGAGAGTCCGGCAGAGGGATTTCAGCAGCTCGTAAACTGGGGCTTCGCGTGGACATGCTGCCCGACACCGGGCTCTCGGGTGACAGCCAGCGCCACCGCAGCAGTTACAACGGAATTGCGCAAAGACAACTCGTGACAGTATTGACCTGCCGAGAGCTTGTGACTTTCTCAGCGACGTTCGGGCCAAGCTGTAATCTTTAGAGGGAGCTTGGCTGAAAGCTGGAAGGCAGGACATTCCAGCAGCCTGAACATTCGATACATCTGAGGGTTACAAGGCAGCCAGAGAAGAGTGTCCCCAGCGGGGTGTGTCGTGGGTGGGGCACCATGGAATGTGTGCGCCGCACCGAGAGATCAGGTTTCATCTGACATACTATCCGAGCATCGGTCAATAAAGCCGACGTCAGACCGCAACGCCACCCAAATCTCGTGATGCTGGTAATCTGACCCTCCATTCTATTTCAAACCCCTGGCAGTCGCAGTTACACTTTTAAATTTATCGCCATAAAGACGTATAATGACCCCGGCTTTGGCGTCCGATGGATTAGCCATTATGCATGTATCAGGTTGCTTCTTGACGTTGTTCCCGGGATAACAACAACAACTGCCAGAGGATCTGATGAAGCGCAGCAGAACTGCACCTCCATGACAGACACTGCAGTAGATTTCATATAACAACTTCTTACTCAAAATCACAATCCCACTGTTACTTGTATTACCAACAAACAAACACATCCTGAAATTTCTTCTACATACACTATATAGAACTATTACAATTATGGTACAGTAGTGAACACTGCACTGTACACTATTATTATAGTGCTTGGAAAAAAAACATTAAAATATCTCCACAGGACCACCCAGAGAAGAAAAAATGCTTACCCATTGTTTGCATTCACTATGATACAATACATATATTTTCTATTTACAGCACACAGGCAAATATAACCAGGAAGTTAACAATGAGGAGGGTGGCTTGATTTTGCTCTGTGCGCAAAGTTAAAGAAAACTTTGTGTCAGGAAAGCACATCATGCTTCCACGGCCTTCCTGTTTTACCACATCCATTTTTAGAGCGGAGGGTTGGGTAAAGATACAGAACAGGATCCACCCAAGATTGCCTGCTTTCTGCCTTACGTGTGGGTGGCGGAAACCTTAAAATCCAAACTGTCGCAAAGGAGAAGCTGGGGGAGACAGTGATGGGGGTGCATTCAACAAAATCATGGAAAAACCCCAAATAAGACAGAAGATAGACTTTCTTACTGCCAAAGTTTCAGCCAGTGTTTACAGTCGATGAGAAAGAATCTGAAATTAGAACAGGGCCTGAGTACAAACTAAATAACCTGGTAATCAGGAGTGAAGTTCATAATGGTGATTACATGGGTGCATCGCTGACTTCTCCGTTGACTTGCGGGCTGTTTTTCAATCTCTCTGTAGACCATAACAATACTGCCATTAGCTGCCCTATAGACTACACTACTCAGTAACACATCTTGATAAGGAACTACTCAAACTCTGATTCAAATGCTGAGATGTGCAAGAGTACCTCTCAACACATCTGACAACATGAACAACCACTAAAAATCAATGATTCATATATTACTATGTTCTATAAACTAAATCTTTCATATCTTAGCTTGCTCATATGGTTCTTAGAAGGGAAATACTGTATACTATACAGGAACAGCTGGAACATTCCAAGAAGGATGTCACGAGACTTCCCGCTCCTTGCACATGACACAAAAAGGCAGGCTAGGCTAACCACCACAAAGTCCTTCCTACAAGTTCCCTCGGCTCAGGTCGAGACGTGCCTCACACTATTTCGGTCATGGACACCCCAGAGAGGCAAACACCTGATCATGCTGGTCACCCAGCAGGTTCCGACGCCTTTCGCTTAGATCAGCATTCTGACAGAGGGTCACCATTTCGTTCCAGACCCACATTCCTCTGCTGCTGGCCTTCTCAGATGTCCTTTAAGGATACAGCTAAAATCTAAACAAGGAAAACATTTCGAAGCAAACCTTTGAAAAGGATTTATCCATCTGAAATTGTTATAAAAACAGAAATTATTAAGATACTTTTTTAACATTACTTATAGTAATCATGACAATCATAAAATGGAAAATGGAAAGTGGTATATTTTGTGAAGTTCACTGTATCAAATAGATTCTAAATGCAAAGTGTGAAAGTAATGCCTTTTATCTTTTAACTATGCACCTGCCTGATCCAGGTCACAGTTTACCACTTCTTGAGAGGCACACACTGTACATCGGGGTACTTCCTGTATGATCACAGGGCGTTCCCTCACAGCATCATTCAGAACAGCATGTGTAAACCACACCCCATCAAAGTGCCACAGCTCTTAATTAGCTCAGCAAAGTTATTCTTAGAACACCTTTACAGTTCACCCGGTGCCCCACAACACAGCAACACCCCAATGTGCCCCTCTGTTTTAACAGGGTACCCTTCCTGAAATGCCAAGAAAACAAGAACCTTTTAAGCACAGGAGGATCAAGTTTTGAACTCACAGATCCTATTTTGCCAATATGGCACCTGTTGCTGGCCATAGCTGTACTAGAGCACCCAGAATATAACACATTTACCCTCTTCTGAGCAATACTTCCTATCTATCTATTAACTTCTTCAGAGTTCAGTTCACAAGCCAGATGAAATGTATACAATTACCCACTGTCATGCAAGGTGGTTCTCTAGAGAGGTACTAAATTATGGTGACCCACTTGATTAGTAGGATTTAATTAGGGTGACCAGATAATCCATGTCAGAGGGACACTGAAAAACCTGAAGTAGCTCAAAACTGAAGGGCTCCTGTGCTCGGCTAAATAGTTCATCTCTTCTTGTGCTTTGACTGGTTTGTTTCCTTGACTCAAAGACTCATCCAGCTGTTTCACATTAACATTAGTGACACATGCATGATTATAGGAGACTGACCAATCAGCACACAG
>JAABNX020000017.1:8277704-8294688 GCA_015163995.2 Mormyrus lacerda | reverse complement strand
ATTAAAATAATATTCTTTCTTTACATCCTGCTCCCCCGACCCTGCAGGATGACGTAAGGGGGGGGGCCCATATAGACAAATAGCACCCCCTCCCACCCGGGAGTGGACCCGCGGCGACCGGGGAGCGGCGGACCCCCCCCCCCAGCCCAGACCAAACCCCCCAATCCGCCTAGCAGGGCCCCGAGCGTCCCAAGATTCCCCGGACCGCCCGCTAAGCCTTGCTTAACTTAAACATGATTAGAACACATTCATTAGCTTTAGGCAAAATCATTAACACAATGTTATAACAAAATGTTGAATATCTTATGTAATCTATTGAATAATGTACAGAAAGTGAAAAACATTTACCCAAAGTAAAGTCAAAATATCTTAACTATCGTAAACCGGGGAGCGTCTGTACCAAGAACACAATATGAAATACAATACAAAAGCCTTCAATGTTACCTAAAATTTAAGAGCACCAGCTCTGGGTGAGCAGGCCATACAATATGGAAGGTTGCCAGGCTGCAAGGTTGAGAAGCTGTATCAGACTAGTGGCTGTAACAGCCCTTGTTGTGTTTATCAGGAAATGCTGCTACGTAAGCTTATCTGATGAGGGCCGCAAGCTTCATGTTAGCCAGATTGTCAGCAACACTTCCGGGAATATCTGTGGAACACACCAATTACACCCAGGGGCATGAGGTCTAGGGAGTTTGTGCAGAAGCTTCATATGGGGCGCCCGAGGCAATGCCTCATGGGTTAGATGGGGGATCACCAACTCTTTTGAAACTGAGAGCTACTTCACGGTTACTGAGTCATAGGAAGGGCTACCAGTTTGAAACGCCCTCCTACACTTATCTAAACTTCATGCATCAAAGCATGTTTTAAATGCTTTTTTTTTTAGATATTGTCATTTTCAAATCTATATAAATTCAAATGTGATTAAAGAAGAATAGCAACAGGATAAAATTTAATTCTAGACGCTGCTCACTGGTGAGTTGTGCTATTTTTAGGACAGGTCCGCGGGCGACTCATGTGGTCCTTGGGGGCATCCTGGTGCCCATGGGCACCATGTTGGTGACCCCTGGGTTAGATTAAGGTTAATAAGGCATTTCTCTTCCAGCAGGCAGCTCATCTCTGAGAAGGTAAGTTTGGAACTGTACCCATTTCAGGCTTTTCATATACTGAGACATGCCATCACATGGTTTCCATGGCGAACACAATGTGATGTAACAATGCTTCAGTGACAGGGGCCGTTTCTATGACAATGTTATCCCTTCAGTTAAGGCCTAGCCGATTTACCTCCACAATTAAGCACACCCCTCACTCCATCTAGAGGAAATGCAGACACTGATTTCCTGGGGAATGGGTTAGTCAATGGTGTCTGCTACATGGAAAGCACCGAGATATGGATTTAAAAACCATGCCAAAATAGACCTAGTGCCTCATCATATTACATGTACCATCCTTACAGAAGTACTACCAATCCGCTAGATCAATGTTTCCAAATCTGATCCTTGGGGAGCCACTGAGACAGACCACCTTTTTTGCTACCGGAAGCTTAGAAGGGGAAAAAAATGTGGAGTGTGTGACTGGGAGGGAACAAAAACATGAGCCGTTTGTGGGTCCCCGAGTACCAGGTTGAGAAACACTGTGCTTGATGACTACATTTTGCAGACATGACTGCCAGAAACCTAAGAGCATGGCATGACATGGTACTAACAGTGCAGGGACCAATGGTGTGGATGTGATTATACAACCTCAGGGTCATCTGAAGGTAAATTATCCCTTTAACCTAATAGCACTACTGAAACATTTTTGTGTTTGTAACTTTTTGGAGCAAATCATCCAAACTTTTGTGCATGGTTGTTGAAGCACACTCCTATGCTAAAATATGAACTTCAATTATGATGAGTTATCATATTAAAATTCTGTCCATGAAACATCTATCCATCCAACTCCAGTGAGTGTTTATCCAACCAGGGTGCCAGCGATCCCAGGATACATTATGAAAGGATATGTCCCATAAGGGGCTCTATTTTCTTGCATATCAGTGTCTCCCCTACCATTATATTAGGGGGGCACCTCCCACCCCATCTTGAAGGTCAAGTTAATTTTTTTTTATTTTATTTTCGATATAGCACCATATCAGAACAGAAGTCATTTAAGGTTACCTTTCCTATAGAGCAGGTCTATACATTGTCCTTTTATTAAACAAACTAAATAGCCTTATGTTATTTATCTTATTTACACAACAGCTTGTCATTTTTTTCTCTACTCGGTCACACGTTTACAATTATCCTCTGTATCGCGCATGGCGGACTTCTGCTCTGATGCGCGCACAGACACGTGCACGCACATACAGGTGTGCACATTCTGAAAAGCAGACAAAAATATGTATAATATATAATATAATATAATAAAAGAAATGTTCTAATGTTCATGTTAGTTCAGTTGTTATATTGACTGCTGTCCATGAACACCATGAATCCTGTCAGTGCCCCCCCCCCCCAAAGCTGTAAACATAGGGGAATCACTGCATATCTTCCTTAAAAATGCCCTTAGGCTAGTTTGCCAGACTGCATTTTTCCACCAAAAGCTAAACTAAATCGAAATCTAGTTGTCAAAGGTTTTCAGAATTGAAATGTAATAAAAAAATACAATATCAATCATTTGTGAAACCATCACGAAAGAGATTATACAACAAAACAGGTAGTCATCCAGTCTCCCCTTACGCCGATAAGATGCAGGCTACAATCTGGCTGAGTAACAAGTAAACACTATTATGCACTATTTGCAAAGTCCTGACGCTTAAGGATGTAGTTAACTGTTCCATGAACTGAATGTGCTGGCCCCGAACGCACATTTTTCTTCAGCAATGACCGTGTGATCCACCAACCTAGCATCCCTTTTTATAGCATACATAGAGCGGTCACTCAAACTAGGTCTGTGTTCCAAAATATCATTCAAATGTGTAACCGTGACCTGTGAAACACCACAAACACTTTACATAACATGCTTCCAGACCGTCACATATTAAACTACATACATGTGAGGCATTAATTCGTCGAGTCTCTACTCAGACTCTGTGCTCTGAGTAATGTTATGATTAACATTAGATAAGAGAAAGGTTTCTTGAGAATACTGACAGTAGCTGATCATGCCACATTTTAAATCTGATTTTGTTAGTTTCGGGTTTGTACAAACTTTGCAGGCCAGAAAAAAAAAAAGCATAGTTACAGACTCTGCTCCTGTCAGGTCTGTGCTAAGTCACGTCTCACGGTGAACTCAGCAACTCATCAAATGCGCTTGGTGTCAGGTGCTGAAAGACTACCCTTCCAAAAACCCAGCTTTAATTTTAGAAGATTACTATTGATTTCTCGTTTCCCCAGTGATTAGAGAATTATCTTCACAGGGACCATCCCTCACTGGCAGTCAGGGTATATTCAACAGTCCCAGTTAGTACTCACCTATCTTTATTAGAACAGGGTATAGGACAACATAGTTATTGATCAGTTAAGTCAAGTTCAAATTCAAATTTTATTTGTTACTACACAATCATACAAGTATGATATGCAGTAAAATGCATCAAACAGCCAGATAAAATCCAGAAGCACCCCTCCAACTATGCAAGGCCAAAACAGCACTGGTAACCCTAATGCTGCTGATGAACACATGCAAGATCTACACACAGCGAGAGACAGAACAGAAACAGGACCAGTCTCTATGTCATCAGATAGTGACATCATACATGAACAGAAATCCCATATGGATAGACTTGCACCCCTGGCAAGATCTATTAAACCAGAGATCCTTGTCTTAGTTCCAAAGCATCATACATCTCTTTCCAAACATCCAACCATCCTCCAACCAGATAGCCAGCACAGGGTGTTAGGGACCCCTGGAGTCTATCCCAGAAATCACAGGGCCCAAGACATGGGAACTGTCTCGTACAGCATGTAACACCATCACTGGGCACACAGAGCTAGCAATTTGGAAATGACAATCATGATGAAAATCATAATGAGAATCGCTCTGAAATAAGGAAACACAGATAACTGCAGGGATAACATGCAAAAACATGCAGGTGTTCAAACACCCAACTATGGAGGTGTAAAACAACAGTAATACCTGCTGTGCCACAATAATACCCTCTTTCATGACATTTTACTCCAAAGCAGTATGACTGTCCTGACTGTAATGATCCTGCCATAGAGTACATATGCTAGAATAGGATGTCTGAAGTACGGTTACATGTGAAGCAAGCGCAGAACTGAGAAAATGCACAACGTCACTGAAGACCAGTTTTTGGCGTGGGTCTTAACTGATTTGTTTTGGTTCTCAGTAACCTCAAACAGAAATAGAAATAAGGTTGGTATATTAGGACAGAAAAGGTAAACATTGTGACCCAAAGAGATAATATGCCAGCTGACATTAAAAAGGGGTAATCGGAGCAGTGCAGTAAAACAGGTCCTAACCAGCATGAGAGGGCTGAACGGCAAGCAGTCATGCTGCACTATGCAGGGCGACCAGCAGTGTGCCGCACCCTGGATTAGCGACGCCCTGTGCAACAGCCTAGAACCTTTCTGTGGAGGACACAAAATGCAGATCATCTTATGAAAAATGTCTACTTTTTTTTTTTTTTTTTTGCCCCTTGCTCATCAAACTGCAATAATAATTGCCTAACAGGGCAGTTTTCAGCATTAATGAGTAACTAAATAAAGAGCACAAATCTTCTTTTATATCCACCAGCCAATCATTTCAGTGAAACATCGGCCAAGGTTTAGGAAACTAATCTGAAACAATAACCCACTATTTTTTTCTGGTATATCATCTGTTGTTCTGATACCAGGCTATGACCTACATTCCCAAATTATCTGCAGGGACATAATAATAGTCCTGGCACCGCTTTGGCAGGACATGGAGCATAGGGTGGGTTAAAAGACTGCCTGGCAGAGGCATACACTTAACCAAGACTGAACAGAGAGATACAATGCAATGAAAGTGAGGCTACTCTGAACTCTGATCTTTCACATTTTTAGTGTGAGGAAAATGAAGCAGAGCTCACAGAACCTGGGAAAACAAATAAATTAAAAGCGCGTTGGCAGCCTTATTTGAAATATCTAGCAAAACATTTGCAACTTCTACTATAAACAGAGAGACAATATTAACACATTCTCCTTAGGCTGCAGTCAGGGTTGCTGGCCAGAGAAGAAATTTACCGAGGTCTAGGGGCATTACGTCAAGACGAAAATAAAATGACATGATTAGGAAAAGTACTGAGGACTGGAGTGTCATTACGCCTTTGATTAAATTTGTATCACTGGAGCACCTCAGCATCACAACTCACAGCGCGTCTCCCAAACCTGCATCTTGGTTCCTAGTGTCGCTGAGCTCATAATTAAGCTCCATAAAGGATGCAGGTGCTGCTACATGAGAAAGTAAAGTATATTTGAACCAAGCAACCTACAGTAAACACTTCCAACAAACTTTACAAAAACATAATCCATTTTCTGCGGTTAAATACCAAGTAACAAGTAAATACTACTCAATTTAAAATCAGTTATTAATAAATTACTAAACTAATTTTAAGGAAATCAGTTTCCAAAGGATTTTTCTCTTATTATTGTTGTTGTTCACGTTACTGCAAAATTACAATGCTCAGTTAAGGCATTCGTCTTAAAGGACGTTTTAAAAATTAAGGATTGTGAGTAACAAATAAGTGCTAAATGCAGTCAGCAGTTCAGCCAGCCAAAGAGCAAAGCTTGGCAGAAAACCAAGACACCGGGTGCTGTGGAGCCTGGGTTGGGAAGCACTGTGGAGTGAATACTGAAAACTCGGGTATTCTTCACAACTAGTTAGTATACAACAAAAGATAGTCACGTACTGCCACCTTCTGGATGATGACTCTGGAGCGTCTTGAAATCGGATTCTTTTAGAAAGTCCTGAATTAACTTTCCAAAAAAATAAACAAATCAACCAAAGTCTTATAAAACCATTACTGGGTATGTTACACCCATCGTGAAATGTCAGCAGCACAGTGTAGTACGCGCAAAATCTGATACAAGAATGCAAGATATTTATAAACAGAAGATAAGTCATTTGTATATATATATATATATATATATATATATATATGATTTTTACATAGTGTACATCATATAACACAATAATGGCCAGTATTCCCTCCGAAACATAAACTTATATTTTACTTATTGTGTCCTATTGCACAACGGAACAATTTAATTAAAACAATTCAGCTTTTTGTACCTTTCTCAGGGGACAAATAAACGCCCTATCGTGTCCCATCAGGCTGATAGAACATGGATCGTCATGAAAACAAGCTTGTAAATTGTCTTCGAAAGGATACAAACAGTCTGGAAATTTTCATACCTTACTGGAAATATACGCAGCCATGTGTTATGCATTTTTCTCCTTGAAAATTGAGTTTCATTACGAGGTCATAAGACCATCATTAAACTAGATTTAAGTAATACCGTTTTAAATATTCCTGTAAAATGCCTTAACTCTATACTTTTAACAGTGCTTTCATTAATATATAAATTTTTGCACTGATCTGCTGATATACGACATTACAACGCTGTTGCTATTTAGGATTTCGTTCTTTAGGATGCACAAAACATAAACAGCGTGAGTCCAAATTCTCGACTTTAATCAAAATACCTAAAGAAATTGGAAATGGCTTTTCATTATCAGCCATTATGTTGGCCCGAGACACGTATATAAATTTAAATGCCAATCAAAGCCTGGATGCTGTCGATGCCGGGATTTGTAATATATTCTATGGGTCTTTTGTTCCCAGAACACCATTGCCAACACCTTAAAATGCCCAGTTAGACAGCCATTGGGTGCATTGTCACTTTACCGCAATTCAAATTGTTCTATGCCGACTATCCATCATGCATATGAATGTAGAGGAATACGTAACAGAAACACATCGACCACTGTATGTGTTTTAAAAAAAAAAAAATGAAAACTGCAAATTTATTCATTCGGCCTAGATTTAGCGAGAAGCCTTCATTATGATAGCAGTAACCCACATAAGATTAATAATCATTTCATGGAGATTCGGCGTACCTTGAGTAATGTATTTAATTCGTATACTGAGTCAACACAGTGGTCTGTGACTACAAATAGTGAATATAAATTTTGTGGGGGGGTTGGTACTGAAACGAAGTAGCTTTCTGAAAAATATAAAACGATCCTGGAAGTGCGTCTGTTTTATCTGTTTTTTGCGTGCTATACTTTCCACCTTCATTTCTTTGTTTACGAAAAGCTCGCAACCGGTAGTTCATTCCAAACTGAAATTTTCAGTTAAGAAAATATTATTTCTGCGAATTACTTACTGGCTAATGCTTAGTGACTCAATTATCCACCTGTACTGCCAAATAAGAAAATAGGCGATTCCTACTTTAAACACCAATACGCAAGAGTTTGAGTTTTATATTAAAGTGATTCTCCCACGTTAAACCAGCAGAACGCTCACCAGCAAACATTGGCAATAACGTATTTATTAGGCATACAATATCTTTAATGTTCTGCATATAATACAATCATAATGCCCATGTTTACGTAATACACGTAAAGCAAATAAAAATTTTAAATACGTACAATTTCCTTGTACCTGGTTAATATTTCGGAGAGGCACTCTTTCAAAATCTTAGATCAGGCGCGCGCTTTTCATTTTCCCGCCCATTGCCCCGCACTCAAGTGATGATTGGCTTCAAGCCTTGTCAAACTAATTCGGCAACGGCATCCTATTGGTCCGTGTTGAATACCGGGATACCCGGATGCTGCAGTGGTCCGTGCACATATATTAAAGTGAAGGCGGGACTGGCCGTTTAAATAAGACGGTGAAGAGGCTTATTCGGGTCGTTTCGGCGTCTAGCTGTGAATCGTAAAGCAGAATGGTAAGCGGTAGTTTGATATTTTTTAAGGACTTGTATCATGGCAAAAATCCTACATTTGAGCTACGGATGCGCGTAGCGAAGAAGGCATCGGTTTCGTAATACGCGTTAATTTGCTGTCGACTAGCTTTAGCTATTAGGCTAAAGGCTCTCCCCCGCGCCGCGTGGTAACCCTTCTACGTTCGCGCGGTTAGCTGCTTATTTAGCTACTTCGGTAGGCGCCCGATCGGCTGACTAGGGCACCGCATTCCCCAATAATACGATGTGCATTTTGATGTTTGCAGGCCGGCGGTAAAGCTGGGAAGGACTCCGGGAAGACGAAGACAAAGGCTGTTTCGCGCTCACAGCGAGCCGGACTGCAGGTCTGTTGCGAACTGGCTAACTAGCCGTGCGGCTAGCGGGCTCAGCATTGCAATATATATATATAAAACTATAGCTGTGCCAAGTTGTACTGTTATCTAATTTGGCGCAAAATATCTCTATTTGCTGTGTCTGTTGAAGGCATGTATGGGGGAGGGGATGTGGGTTGTGCATGTGGGTTGTGCATGTGTGTAATCCCCTGGTGGTCACACGGTCTTACCCGTCATGGTTTCTCATCTTCTCTCCGCGTCGGAAGTTTCCCGTGGGCCGTATCCACAGACACCTGAAATCCAGGACCACGAGTCATGGTCGCGTCGGAGCCACCGCGGCTGTGTACAGCGCGGCGATCTTGGAGTACCTGACTGCCGAGGTACGTATCGGCCTCGTGTAACCCTCGATTTGGGGGGTGATGCTGCATGGATGGTAGGTGCTAATGTCACTTGGTTGTGAAATCTCTTCCTCCTTTTCTCCCCAGGTTCTGGAATTGGCTGGGAATGCCTCCAAGGATCTGAAGGTCAAGCGCATCACCCCTCGTCACCTGCAGCTTGCCATCAGAGGGGATGAGGAGCTGGACTCGCTCATCAAGGCCACTATCGCCGGTGGTGGTAAGGGCTGCTTATCCCTAAGGTGCACTTATCCCTGTATCTGGCATGTAAGGCACCTGTGTCACAAATGCCTTCTATCTCCCACCAGGTGTCATCCCACACATTCATAAATCTCTGATTGGGAAGAAAGGACAGCAGAAGACTGTATAATATTTGCCAACATTTGTTAAAGCCATCTCAGGACAAAGGTCTCTTGAAAAGGGTTTGAAGATCCACAGGCTTTTTTGCGTTTTTTATTTTTTTTTTTAATTGAGCTTCTCACCTACTCATTTCTGGGGTGTTTTTAAACGAAAGTTTGGCTTCAAAGAAGCTTGGTTTTATTTTGGGCTTGCATTAGAGTACTATAGCAGTTTGTGTACACTATTTAACATGTAAACCTTATTCTAGTGTGGTGACTGCATTCATGGATTGATTGAAGTTGTGTGTTAATAAAAGCTCAATAAACCCTACAGTAACATCAGCATCTTGTATTGTTTTTCTGGGTCCTTGCACACTGGCATCGGGGTTGCTGGATTCTGACTCGTGCACTACTTTGGGGTCACTGTAGGACTTTGCTCAGTGTTGCTTGCTCGAGTGTTATAGATGCCAGGTCAGACTGCAAGCTTGTATTTTAAGCATTGGGCTGTACAATGGCAGTGCCACCATGTTTACCTGACATGTTGATTCCTGAATACTTGTAATCAGACGTGGTCTATATGGATGCTTCCAACAAAGGGCAGTTCTCCGATGGCTACTGCTAAGTGAAACTGCTGTAGCACGTGTCCAGTGTTTTTTGCCTAAGAATGGGGGACCCTGCACTAGAGGGCAGTGTTTCACCGTGTAATGCCATCTATACTAATCAACTGGCGACTTGAACGGCTATGTCAGCTACTAGGCAAAACGCCAACTGAGATGTCACTCATAATCATTGCCAAGGTTAATTAGCTTTAATTCATTAGGCATTTGCCAGATAATCAAGTCAACACGGGAATTGCACTATTAATCCATTTGATCTCAAATCTTGAGCAAAGAATACTTTCAGATTTATACCCCGTTATAGAAATTACTTGAAAGTCACGTTGTGTACATGTGCCGATGTTCATAATCTTCCATGTAGCCGTTTCACATTCTTTTGACTCTGTTTTTAAAAACATCTTTGCATAATAAACAATCGGTTCTGGAGCCGTTCGCCGAGTTTAACCTCGTAATGACTCGTTTGAAAGACTTTTTAAAAGTGATTAGTTTCACGTTCAACTATCTAATTAGGATCGGTGATGCACTTATAATGATTCTGATTACGAATTATGTTTCTTCGTGATGGCCACGAGATGGCACTAAAATATCAATTATGCGACGCTGCTAAACCCTGAACTAACTATAGTAGACAGTAAAACAGAACGTGTTTTTTTGTTATACTTATTGTTGGATGGTATCTTTAAGCTAGTATCACGTGCACCTTCTAGATATAACAGGGAATAAACAGATGGGAAAATATTAAATATAACAAACGTATATTACGTTAAATCCGTGGTCTGATCTTTTGCTACAATGATGATAAAACATTCATAGTTTGTCATGACTGTCCATAATTGTATGATTCCTGCAATGCGGTGTGCTGGTTATGTATTTAATGAGCGTCGACGATGTTATGGATACTCGGGCAGCACACTGCGGGAGATGCTTCGTCGTTTTAGCTTGCTGTGTTACTCTGGCTTCAGTGGAATGTGCACTGCGAGTCTCAAAGCCACCCAAGTCGTGCAAGTAGAAAAGAAGGAAAGGAAAAAACATCACAGGAGCTCTGTCGGAAGCAAAGCACGCCTGGTCGCCCTATAGTGCGTGAGGTGCGGGGTCACCGCTGGTTCCGAGGTAATAGTGTAGGTCTGTGCCAGTCTCCCAGAATGCACTGGGCCTGGTACGGCGCAGAACATCTGTAGCAGGCTAAGGTGGGCACTTCCGAACACCTCGCCACCTCTGGCAGTAATCACTTCCACGTAAAAGGTTATTTATGCGCTCCGGTGCCAAATTGTGCTTTCAGGAGCCGGAATGTTCCCATACGCCGCAACTGCGAAATTCTGCCTGGGCAAGTTGTGACCTTTCTCTCCTAGTTTGCTGGTTGTGCTTTAGTCTTCATTCCCGCAGTCAGATACAATTTTTTTTTCTCCTGGACCCACCGCACCCCCGCATGCGTTAAGGAGCATCAGAAGCCAATTCGCACCTCCCCACAGTGCATATTCCTGTGCAGGCAACACGCGGGTAAACATCTACCCAGCAGGAGCCAAGGCTGCCAGGAGGACTTAAACGCTCCCTTACCTCGGAGGAACCGGGCGAAGCTGTCTTCTGTCACTTCATATCCACCCGTCACTCCTACACCACAGGCACAGGCTGCCAGAAGTCTTCCGCAGGACGGGCACAGCTTTTCCTCTTCGGCGGCGTGCCTGTGAAGGACGGAGCCCTTTGGGATGGTTCGCTGCCGTCAGTTTTACATTGCCAATAGTCTTTTAGGTTTATGTTCCGGTAGGATGATAATTTGTTGACAGGCTCAAGAAGCGAAAACCACAGAGTGAACGTGCTGGGTCACGGGGGGCACCACCTTATCTCTACACTTACACAGACGTCATATCATAGTTCCACCAATTTACGGATCGTTTAAATTTCCTATGACTGCCTCAGATAGTTGTCTCCAACGCTTTGGATTTTTTATTTTATTTTTGTTACAGTGAAAGCTGATTTTACAAAGAAAACAATAGTGTTGTGACGATCGGTGGGGGGGCATATATATTTATATTATTTATTATTTATCTGGCGGGGGTATGCAGCTGGGCAACGTGTTTGGCGACCACTGGCTTAAGACTTGCACAGTACCGTAGCTGCACGTGACCGGGATGCTGGCTGCCCTCGGTGTTTTTGGTTTTGCTGAATTCATCCACGTTCCTATATGGCTGATCCTTGCACATTGCACAGCCGATCACACGGAGATCTCAAGTTATGAAAGCTTCAGTGTTCGGGTCTGTTTGCCTCCCAAACACATGAAATCACCAAAACCAGTAAAAAAAAAAACAAATTACGAGTCACTGGCGATTATAAAAAACACCGAGGAATTTGCCATCGGTAAGAAACATATTTGCACAGTAAAATTGATTCCGCTCATTTTTTTCCTTCTTTTTAATCCACGAGCCTCATGCATAGTGCATGAGGGTGAGCATGTTTGAAGTCAATGCCGCCTCAGCTGGAAACTAAAAAGAATGAACCGAAACACAGGGAAGCAGACAGCGGCCGTCCCTCTCGCCGGAGCCCCGTGGTCAGCTCACGCTTTCTGAGCACCGTCCGTGCGGACACATTCGCTCCCACACCACTTCCTTCATCTGTCGACTAGCCTGCTCATTACAGCATATTCTTTATACTTTTATTTATCTAGCAGATGCTTTTTATCAAAAGTAGCATAAAAGCGAGAGCAGGGTCCCTGGAGTGAATGGGGGTTAAGGGCCTTGCTCAAGGGGCCAATGATGACATCACTCTGCTGACCCCAGGATGTGAACCTGCACTTATCTGATTATAGATACTGCATCCAAATCCGTTGAGGCACATACTGCCTCCAGTGCAGCACACTGTCTAAGACCAGACATTGTCTTTACTTTGGTGTTCTCAGACTAACTGGAACATGTGGGAAGACAAGGGTGCGAGCATGGCCTGAGTGGGTGTTTTCCAGTACAGCCCATTTCTCCTGGTAAAAACAAGGGTTGCTAGGTCTAGCTCTGACTCCCTCTAGTGGGTAAACCCAGGACTAGCAAAGCTGTAACACCTCAGACAGGCAATGTTAGAGCTTCCGAGGTCATGGCCCCGTGTACCAATCACCCAATAGCATTGCTCCAGGTGTGTGACTGTAAAGCTTGGATTTTTAATGGAGGCTGTGGCTTGGCTATGTAATCGAGCCATCAGGAAGAGACAAAGCTTCCCCCACAGAAACCCAATATCCATCCGGGAGCCCAAGGTCAGCAGGATACACAGAACACAGTTTTCCATTAATTAGAAGAATGTCGTTCCGTTCGTTTGCTGCCCGGCGTAAAGTAAACAAGGTCTAACACCAAACTTCAAACACAAATAAATGAGAAAGGTCCGGTCCAGTTGACCTTAGCCGTTTGCTCTATCAGGAGCCCGTGCTGGGGAAATAAAGTTTGCTTTGCTTTGTCTAAAACAATTAGCTCTGTCTTACAGGCTCCAGAACCTACTGTACGAATGAGTAATTTTTAAAAATAGCTATTGATGAAAACGACTCTCTTACAGCGCAGTGTGAGTTCCCATCATTCTCATGTGAATAGTAATGGTTCTTGAAGGAGTTTTCAAAAGGACTGTAATTAGTAATTTGTCCCAGGTCAGCCATTACTTCAAAGGCAGAGACTGGTGAAACTAAATTAGAACAATTCAATTAAATTTTATTTGTACAGCTGATTTTCACATTAAATTGTCTCAAATCACTTTACATTATCCCTGCCCAAAGCCCCCAGTGAGCAAGCCAGAGGTGACAGAGGCAAGGAAAAACTCCCTAGAAGGAAGAAACCTTGGGAGGAACCAGACTGAAAGGGGTAGTTCATCCTCCAGGGGCCGGCAGGGAAAGTCAAATGAACAAGATGAGAAAATCCTAATTTACACAGATCAAGTTTTACCATTTGAGTCTAACTGCGGAGGGTGGGCAGGTGATGGCATGCAGCTGATTGTACTGCTTTTGACAAATGGTGGTCCAGCAGCAGGGAAGGAAGGAGAGATGTCACAGGCCGGAAGGACAGACGGATTCCTATAAGTGAGAACGACATTAATATAGCTCAGGTTTACATGCTGAGGTAGAAACTTGGGGTGGCACATGCATGGCGTGACAGGGTCAACATTCCTCTGCAAGTGCCACTATAACATTGAGAATAAACCCAATATGGCAATGTGACAATTTAGATGAGTCCATCATGTTTGGGCTTCATTACCCAGCAGTTACGGTCTTCCTCTCTGAGGCTACAAGATCCATTTTTACTGATCTGGGGTGAGAATGACTATCACAGAACGTCCTCGTCAAGGAGAGCAGAGAGTGACCATCCATCAACCCTGATCCCCAGCAGACGTGACACACAACAGTCTCTGCAGGTTTGTCAGCAGCCGGGCTGTCTCTCGAGATCTGAAGAAAATGGGATCGAGCCTGAATCGCCTCTATTCGTTTTGAGCGGTATGGCTGGAGAATGATCGATGCTAAATGCCTCTGAATCAACACTGAAGTCTGTGAGTGTCGTGGAATGAAGTGAGCTGCATGAATTTTCCACATAAAACGTGGCTTAAACTTAAAAATGCATTTTCGTGCTTTCCCGCAGTGTAACTACTTTTGAAGTACCCCCTGTTTTGTGCCATCAGAACACTTTTCGATGATGGATTTGTTTTATGACAGTCCAGCAAATTACTGTACACTTGGCTTCAAATAAAACCTGGACATGTGACTTAACGTGTTTGATGTTGATGAAGATGCTCACTTTAGTATTAACACTTTACTTGATGGGGCGCAGATAGTACAGTATTATATTATTACTTATGTATTAATTAACCACGAACTAAGTCTTTGTTACATATGGCTTTCATGTTAATTCATCATTAATGATGCATCTTTCATCCCAAGTAATTACTATATTTGTTACAATATCTGTTCTGTAAACTATTGTAATTACTGAAGGAACAAGTAATGAACAACACATGTGAGATACTGATCTCATGTTTGTTCATCATTAATGAATTGTGACACATCTTTTATCTCATGTAGCTACTATAGTTGATCACGATCACTTCGGTCATAAATTTCTGGGTTCAAGTCTCCACCGTGGCTCCAGGTGTGCGGAGTTTGCTCGTTCTCCCCGTGACGTCGTGGGGTTTCCCCCCCACAGGCCAAAAACATGCTGAGGCTAATTGGAGTTACCAAATTTCCTGTAGGTGTGCATGTTTGAGTGAGCCCTGCAATGGGTTGGCGCCCCCTCCTGGATTGGTCCCTACCTTGCACCCGTATCCTCTGGGACAGGTTCTGGATCCCCACGGCCCTGATTTAGATAAACCATTTCAGAAAATCAATGGATAGTTTCTGAGTTATCGCTGAGTGTTTGTGCCCTGTCAAGTAAAGTGTTACCACTTTAGCTTTTGCAAGTAATTTGTATGTGTGCGTGATTAAAAAAAATGTAATTGATGGGCCTCCCAAGAGCTCAGTTTATGCCACCTGTGTCCAGTTCTCAGCCATTAAGTCAACTAAGGCTGCGGGAAACGCTTCCGTGTTCGTTTGTTTCCGATTAGTTGAATGGAAGCAGCACACCTTGGAGCCGTAACACTGCTCAGACGAGCGGCCGCTGGTTGAACCATTGCACATCTGGGCCCTGGAAGGCGGGCAGAGAGCATGAAGTTTATGAAGTTTTGAAGGGGAGTAAATATCGCCACGTCACCTTTACACGGCAGAAAATTGCCGACATTCAGAAGCAACGCTGCAGTGCAGCTACATGAAGACGGGGTGGAGTCTGCAAGCCAGCAGGTTAGTGGTTAGTGGAAAAAAAATATATAAAATGTACAATGTATAATGCATGGAACAAATGCAGTTTCTTAATGCTCTAGTTCAGGGTCTTTGTTCGAGTGGGTGGATGACATTTTGGGTATCCTGATCAGCCTCAAGTGGGATACCGCAGAGAATAAAGGCAGGCATACTGCCAGATCCAGATTCTCCATGAGGAATAACGCAGAACACGGAGTTAGTGTGGATTTGCAAGACGGGTTTCTTACACCGTCCACCCAACCAGCCACAAACCATCGCCAGTCCATCCCACTGGGCCCGTTTAGATCCTGTCGCCCATTTTTGTGGCCATGAGTGTGTGTGTGTGTGTGTGTGTGTGTGTGTGTGTGTGTCAGAGGGTGCTGGGGTCACACCTCACCAGCTCCCATGGAGTGACATCGAGGGGAAGCGAGTGGAACAGAAGCGGAATCCAGCCCACAAATCAAAGTCCAGGTTCCGATTGTGATTCAACCACAAAAAAGCAGCCATTTTGAAGGAACGGGAAGATATAATCAAATAGGAGGTGTTGGGACCCCCACATGGGGGTGGGGGGGGGGGCTCTCAACACTGCCCCGCCAGACACTCTCCCTGTACTTGTAGCTGATCCCCCCCTTTCTTCTGTCCCACTTTGAAGTCTGCTTGCTTTTGTCCTTTACATAACTTGATCTGATTTTTGAAAAGCTAATTTGTATGCGTTCGCCGCGATAGAACCGCCACCCACAATTCCACAGGCGGGACCGCCGGAGAGGTCAACGCGATTGGCCGAGGGAGAAAGGGCCGGGAATGTGTTAGGTTAAAGCATGCGATCAGCGCCTCTGAATCGCTGTCACTGTCTGCGAATTTGACGACAAAGGGGGATTAGTGTAGCCAACAGAATCGCTCAAGGAACGGATCAGCCGCTCACGCCGTTGTCCATCTCTGGCTGTTCCCTCTTAAATAATTTATTAATGACCACACATACTGATTGTATGCAATTTCCAGCTGAATTTATACCCATTAATGCATAAAGTTGCATTAAAAAAGAATGTAAAGTAGGACTATAAAAACGTTTTTAAATTGTTATACATATTAATCATTTTATGAGAAACCATTGTAATATTATTCTAGGTTACTGCTTAAAACTGCATTGAAAGATATAAAAGATATAAAAGATTTCATGCTGATACTATAGTATATATAGATAACTATAGTTACACTTCTCCATGAACTCTGCATTCACTCGTTAAGCATTATTTACCATTTTACGCAGACAAAAGCACTTAAGTCAAAACCTTCAAATGATCAAAGGTTCTTTCAAAAGATCGTTTTATTAGATGGGACAATGAAACAACAGCAGACAGGCATCATCAAACACTTCCATAAAGTGTCCATTGTCACTGGGCAAGAAAAATAACTAACAAACACACACAGAGCCATTCAAACAGTCCGAAGTGGGGAAACGATCTTTGCTGCGTCGCCTCTGATTTCCCTCTCTGCTCCTGGATCAGAACAGGCGCGATTGGGCAGCTCTTTCTTTGTGATGCCAGCGTTTATGAGCTTTTGTTGCAAACAGTCTGGAGGATGCCTTTAGGGTGGGGGTT
>JAABNX020000017.1:8233152-8243224 GCA_015163995.2 Mormyrus lacerda | reverse complement strand
AGAAAAGAAAAAAGAAAAAAAAAACGAGACAGATGCCTGGGTCTCGCCGCGTCTCGGGTTACGTGGCCAATGGGGCCCCACCCACAAACCCTGGCGGCAGTGACTGACAGTGACACTGGTGGGGCCAGGGCCGAGCCCACCACCACGGTAACAGTGTCTCAAGTCGATAATGCTGTATAAATATTGAGGGTCGTGATTAACTGCATGACTGGGTCAGGCTCAATTACACTGCAGTAAAAAGGGCCCATTCAGCGGGTCATATTTACACAGAGGATGGGGTACGCCTCAGGCCGGGGGTCGGGAGAGGAGCTGGGGGGGGAATCTAAGCAGGCATGGTTTGAGCCAGAGCTCCCCACATGGATCTCTAGGTCTCGCCACCACCGAGAGACCCAGATGAGTGTCAGGCTACAACTCTGTTTACAGAATCGCTCCTCTACCTGTTCCTTGGGGACCTCCGGACAGGCGACACTTCTGCTCCCTCCAGCTCCCAGCGCACCTGTACCAGGCGATTGGTGTTCCTGTCTGTTTTGTTCAAGTATACTGGGAGCTGGGAGAGAGCATGCTGCCCCCCCGCCCCCCCCTCAACTCCTCGCCATTCCAAATTACGTTTCTGAACAATTTAGCAAAACATTAGACGGGAGTCAAAAGACTTGTCAAAAAAAAGGGGTAAAAAGCGCAATTCTCTACATACCTCACAATTACTGAGAAGGAAACAACCGAAGCGTAAATTCTGAAATAAATATGTCCGCACACAAGCCCCCTAAAAAATATTGACATTAAATATAGTCGCCATGACTAGCGTGCTTGGTGACTTCTGACAGAATACAGCGACAAGCTGACGAGAGCCCGATTGCACCATCCCCGCTTTGGGGCTTGGGATGGAGATGACAGGTCAGCGCGGGGAAAGCTGGGCGACACGTGTGCCAGGACAGAGAGGGAAAAACAGGCCGGGGGAGACAGTCGGGGCTCTTTCACCGAGTGAGGTGGCCGCCCTGGACGGCCCTTTCACAGAGACACTCTCTCTCTCAACCGTAGGCAGTGGGGCAGTGGGGGCTCGGATACCCTGGCAGATTCAGGGGCACCTGAACGTGCAAAATTATAAAATTATAGAAGGTAATGGAGGGTGTTAGACTCAGGGTGACATTTTGTCAGGGGGCCCAGAAATTCTAGTTAAGCCCCTGGCGGGAGGGACATGCCAACCTCACCACTTAAGCAGGAGGTCCCAGAAGGGGCTTGCAGACCACCGAACTCCTCCAAGGGAACGCCACCCTCATGTGAACAGACGCTATATATACACACACGGATTGTGCCTTCAAGGAAGGACATTAAAACCAGTGACATGTCCTCCAACACTGTTCCAGTTCAAAACACTAGCCCTCTAAGCATCGCTCATTGCGCAACTTTGCTTAAAAACTCACCTTTTCCATTAACGAGGTCGTTAAACACAGCAGGAAGCACTTCCTAAACAGTCCAACAATTCTGTCAAAACGGGATCGTGAAGGAAACCCGTTTTAGGGGACTGACGCTGCCCGACGCTCTGGCCTCTGCCCATTGGCCCGGCGTTAGCGGCGACGCGGAGGGAACGCCAGTGCCTCGTTAATGCTGGGTCGTGCGCTGGCCGGTAAGAGTGAGTCAGGGCTTATTGTGCGCTCCTATTTTTGTCGGCTGGATTAGGAAAGGTGACATCACCAGAACAGAGGGGGTGGGGTGGGACACGGACAGAAGGCCTGATAAATTAATCTGCGGAAAGATTTTAACACCAGAAGTGGCAGGGAAACAAAAACGTGAGGTTATTCCAGAATACTTACAACCTTTGGTCTTTAAATCTATTATGTTCGGCCTAAAATTGGATTAAAAAAAACGTTCATAGGAGCATACTACATTTATTGTTCATTGTTTGGTGTGAATTTTACAAAACGTTTTCATTTATTCATACTATATTAGGCAATTAGATTTTTTTATAATTTCAATTTCAAAAGCAGCTTAATAAAAAAAATGCTGAATCACCTAAAATATATAGAATGAATATATGGAGGGGATGCCTGAGTAGGTATATGTGACATTTGACAGGAGAAGGTTGATGTTAAGCTTCCTCGGGCTCGTTAGGGATGGTCGTCCCTCGGCACGGCTGGCAGCTTTGCGTCTTACCCAGCATGCCCCTGGCCTATACTCCCACGGAGCACTTGGCCAAGGTTTTGGTGACAGCCCGACAGGGAACGTTACTGAGTTTCTCCACACAATGTCGTCAGGCAGAGATTGCGAAATTCCAAGTACTAGCCGTTTTTTCTTTTTTTCGTCCTTTGGCATTGACTTTTATACCTGAAACACACTCACTCTCTCACACACACACACACACACACACACCTCTGCCTGACACAGTATTTCCACGGCTGAAGAGCAGAGGGGACCTCTTCCATCTAAACGCCTACAGAAGGGATTAAAAAAAAATAAAATTCCCTGGCATGACTGTGGCTTTCTGTCACGGGTCTGACGCCTCCCTGCTGACTCTGGACCCGGCCTGAGCGCTCTGGGAATTCAAGAAAGATCGCGACCGCGCTCTCATTTCACTGGGCTTCACCGGGAGGGGAACTTTCCTCCAGATCCGAAACGAGAATCAACACCGGGTCGTGCCGAGGGGCCCAGGCTCAGGGCTTTGAGTCTGACAGTCCTGCCAGCGGTGGAGTACGGCCGGATTAACAGACGCTAACCGGGCAACCTTACAGCTTTAAGGAGTTTACAACAAGAGCTTACTGAAGGACGACTAGCAGGTAGGCAGACTCTGACAGACCGAACAAATTACTCACACTACTGACAAATAAATTAAAAAATACAGCGTGCTAAAGATTAGGAATGTGTGCTGGTAGCAGCCAAATGCTGAATGCTGGGCCCACAGGTGAGAAGTGACAGTGGCGTTACGAAAAACGCAGTCTCAGGGCCGAGTCGGAGGATCGAAGAACTCGGGGTCTTCCAGGATCGAAAAGCAGAAGGACACCCATCCCGTGCCATGATGTTTGGGAGAAGATGCTCAGCGGGGGTGGGGTGTGGTAATGCCCAGCAGCCAACAGAGCTCTCCAAACAGGTGGGGGTAGACCTTGGATGTCCCAGGAACAATGCAGTTCTTAGTTCTCTCTAGGCCTTCAGAGACATCAATGGAGACGCCCCACCCCCCCCCCCCAAATAAGCATCCTGTATCAACGCAACGAAGCTGATAGACAGTCCAACGTCCCGTGCCCGCCTGCAGGGAATACTGCTGCAGGCGTGTGACACTGCACAGAGTGAACCTCATTCATCCTGCATTTGCAGACCTACGGCTGACGTAGAACAACAAACCATTTCGGCTGAAACGAAAAATCACTCGACCGATAATTGGTCCCAGACACAGGCTCGTTAGCGACGGCGGCCCCCCTTGCATTACTGCCCCCTCCCCCCCCTATGGATGACCTTGTGGTGACATGCCACATGACAGGATCAGGCATTATGGTGGGTGGGGTGCGTGGTTAGGATAAACGACTCTAAAATAATGTGCAGCTTTTCTCTTCAGAGGTTTTTACAGGACTGGAAAAGCCGGCATTGTACTGGCTACTGCGGCGTAACACGTGGCTACAAGCCGTCTGCCCCGTCTCTAACACGAATGGCCCTGAGCAGGTTGTTTGGCGGCCCGGGATTCCAGCATCTGCAGCCAGAGCCCAGTCCACACACCTGCACCCATCCGGAAGAGCCCTCCACCCCCCAAAGAGACCTCAGGAAGCTTCTACAGGAGACACATGGTAGCTTTTCTTCTGGGAAAACAATTCACAGAAAAGAAAAAAAAGTTATGCATTTGAGAACTCTCAGCTACACCGTAACGAGATTCCATACTGATGTTGAAGTCAAACTACATTTTGGGAGGCTGTGAACACAACTCTGTCCTCCCTTGTTGACGTCTACAAACCAAGCTGTGGGCTCTTAAATCTGGATGCAAACAATAGAGCCTGAAAAGGAAGAAGATCTGAAACCGGCATGTTTAAGACAAGCATCTGACAGGGCTTGAGTTACCCATGATCCTCCAGAGGGCATGATGGGCCCATGGAAACTGATAGTTTACATGCCTCCAACAGGTAGAGAGACTCGGGGAAAACTATGGAAACGGGGCGGGATCTCAGAGCGAGGACACGTGCAAGATGGGGGTGGGTGTTTGACAGCTTTTATGCCACACACCTTGCCATATGGACTGGCGCTCCCCAGCTGCGAGGGTGTGAAGTGACACTTAACCCTCGGGAACCGTCGCAGGAAGGACATCCTCCCAGAAGGCGGCCATCCCTCAAACCGCGCGGACAAGAACTGCTAAGGGTGGCACGAACGAAAAGAGAAACAAGCTTCGCATCTGTTACCCCACATCTGCTCCAACAACAAAAACAACAACAAAAACTCCCCCCCCCTTCCATCTCAGACTTCCTCTCAGCAGCTGTTGTTTCTCCAAACAGCTCGAGTGAGCCTCGCGAGCGCGACGTGTTTTCATTCACGTCTCCGCAAAGCCACAGCCTGCTGCCAGCGTCTGGCTTAGGGTTTTTACTCGCCCCGCTACGCCGGCTCCAAACAGAGGCCTCCCGCAAAGAGGCGGCCGGCCACATAAATCTCCCACGCGGGGAACGACGCCGGCGGTCACCGTGACGACAGGGCCGGGCCGAGAGCCACATCTGAGGCCGTCGCGCGTGTGGTGCGGCCTCCCCAGTCAGACATCGTTTACCGCCCATTTACAGTCTAAATGCCGAAACAACAAATCATAGTTTTATTTGATACGAAGCGATTTCACAGGCCAATGCCAGATACAGGGGAAATTATTCCCAAACCCATGGAATCAAGTCCAGCATTACTACTGCTGGATAATAAGGCCTGTAAATGTCTTTGCAGAAATCAGATCAGGAGCGTATATAGGGATGGGGCCACAGGGGCCACAGGCCCCAGCTGAAAGCCGACTGGTCGCTGGAGAAGGGCCAGCTCCTCTATATGAATTATGTGGCCCCTCTTACCCCCCACCTTACCAAAAAAAAAAAAAAAAAAATACAAAATAAAAGTAGAAGAATAATAAGAATAAAATCTAAGATTCGCACAGACAATAGCAGTGTGGAATTGAACGCGACTGGGTCATAGGGATAGAGACAGACTGGGGCTGATCCAGATGACTAGGATCAAGTGGACTGGATACTGTCACAGACAGCTGCTCCTGCCAAACTGGTGGGGGTGGGGGGGGGGGGGGGTTAGAGTGCAAACCAGTCCAAAGAGCTGTGCTGGCCACAGCGTGGTATAAGGCTGGTGACGACAAGGAAAAATGTGCCATTACAATCAGGACTTCAAAGGCGGCTATCTCCCATCATGGAGTGCTGCAGAGTCAAACAGCAAAGCTTCTGCAGCTCTGGGCTGAGAGGCAGCCGAAGGAGGACTTTGGTCCGTGACCCCAAAACCACAGCAACGTGGTCCCCATAATCTAGACCGACACTCACTGTCGAAAGGGGGCGGCAAAGCCAATCAATCACAGTGACACTAAATGCTCACATGACTAACAGCGCCACCGATCACCATTGCTCTACCAAATTTCACAAACTCAATATCCCCACCAGGGCTGCAACCAGGATTTTTTAAAAAAGCCAAAAAAGTGTTAGCCTTCCTAGGCGTAGCCCCATAATGGATTGGTGTCCTCAGTGGTACCTACCCCTCCCTTATATGGCTCTGGATTCTCCCCTAAAAGGTCACCGGTGGGCAGACGTCAGTAACCGCATTGTTAAAAGCGGCCGAGTCTTAAAGCACCACAAGCAGAAGGGGCCCTCGGCGCAGGACGGCGCGGGTCTGCACATGTAGCCACGACGGCCGGAATAAAGAGTGAGTCAGCGACACCTTCACGGGGCTGGGAAGGTGAGGCGATTGAGCTGCAGTAACGGACGCAAAGCAGACTGATGGGGCAATTAAAAAAGTAAAGCTGCCCCCGTTACCCAAAATGCTGCACCTACAGGCTGCCTCAGGCTACATTGTGCTGAGAAATTATCTCCATGACAGCAGCCTTTCAAAGGCAAAGAAACACTTGTAGGTACATGAGTCATGTGCAATTTAACAGGCAAGAGTGAAGAATATTCCTCACCTGGAGACAGACAGACACAGTCATTAATATTCATTCTGGGGACCATCCATTCATTTCTATGGGAAAACCCTACTTTAATCTAAGCCCTAACCTTAAATAAAAATCAAACAAAACACAAATTACTTTGTAGTTTTTTTGATTGCAGTCGAGTTTTTTTTTTTTTTTTAAAGTTTCCCTTTTGGGGACTGAAAAAAATTCATATACATTTTGCCACCATATATATCTAAATAAAACAAACACACAAACACACACCATAAGCTGAGGTGTGACAATCAATGTTCTCAGACTCAAATGCAGAATCACATGCACTCGATGCATCAGTGCCTTTGCCGTGACACAGGAAGGATCCCTGCCACCTTACCAAGGAGATCAGAGGTGGGAGGGGGGGATGGCACCAGTCCAGACGGTATGACAATATTAAATATTGAATACAATCAAGCCTAGTATAAAGTTCTACAAACACAGTAACTAGCTATACACATAGCATACAAATATACAATATGTTGGCTTGCTTCTGCATCTATAAATTATATTTAACCAAAAGAGGGCTACGAACGCAAATCTATAGGTTTACTGACTCTCAGGACAGCTAACCCTAACTAGGACTTTCCCCCGCAAGAAAATCGCCGCTCATAATTCAATAAAATGCAGGGCCATCATTGGCAAGTTTCACACAGTCTTCGATATCGGGCAGTAAATACGCCATGTAGTTTGCAATATAAAAAACCCTAAACATATCCCACTGGGGAAGCTGTCAGTTTAATTAGCAGCCCACTGGTGGTACGGCTCATATCATGTACTACTTGATAGCTCCACAGGACAAGGTTATGGGAATGACAGATAAGTTTCAGGTTACAGCTGACAAGCCAGCGTTACACACGAACGGGAAATTATGCACGACACTGACACCTTTAAGAATTTTTGCATGCAGCTCATAGGATTGCAAAAAAAAAAAAATAATAATTAATGAATTCATATTTCTGCATAAACCACATAACTGAGGGCTTCTCAAATGGGAAAAGAATTGTTTCCACCTTTTAAAAGTTTAAAAGTCGTTGGTTCTCACAAATCATTTTGACTGACTAGTGTCGCCCTACTAACATCCACCATGTTGTAATTTCTCTCTACAACGCAGGTGCTTTTTCACTCACAGCTTCTGGGTCAGGTGCCGGTCGTGATGTCATCTGCGTGAAACTCCTTGGCACAAACGACTTGCCCGAAAGTGGCAGTTATGTTATGAGCATATGAAGGTTTTGCTCAAACGGTCTATGGTTTCGTGGCATTATTATACAATCATCCAAAAATAAAATTTCAAAATAAATAAATAAAAACACTTAATTCCAGTTCTTTCTGACCCGTCTATTCATCATTATACCACTATCTGGAACAGATGCACTTCAAATGATATTTATATGATATCCCCGAAAAATTGCTATAACAGACCCCCCCCCCACAGAAACAGAAACTCAAAAAGTCATGAGTCAAAATGAAAAACTCCTAATTACGAAGAAAACAGCTTTAATATCCCTTTGTTTGATTTCATGGGGGGAGGGGGGGGGCGGTTGTCTACATTTTTAGGCTTTTAGAATTACACCACAGAGAGATTTTACACGTCTCCGAGGTCTCCCACTCCCACACATCCGGTACACGCCGCCCCCAACACAATAAGCTGCACATGAGGAGATGGACAGGACTCCACAAAACTCCACTCCAGAGTTTTTAAAATCAAGCTTCTGATTTGCGGTCTCTTACTAACGGGATTGTTCCTCACTAATTAACCATAGTGGGGGGGGGGGGTCGTCTCTGGTCTCTCCCCCCTCCCTCTCCTCCCCTCTCCCAGCTGCAAACGCAAGATGTTTGCAAGAGTCTCAGCAGTCTAACCCCTTAATTGGCACCATACTTGAGAGTGACATTCCAGCACGGCCCCTCATTAAAACACATTAGTGACCGCTATTGCAGCCTGTTTTACTTCCTGTCCCGGAGGTTTAATTTCCTGTTTTTAGATTCGCGTCACAGAAATGCCAACATATAACAAAAAAAAAAAAAAAAAAAAAAAAAAAAAAAAAAAAAACACACACACACAACCCAGCAGCACCTGCGAATGCCAGCGGGGCTTCCCACCTGTCAAGCAGGGCCCGGCAGGATCTCTCCAATCACAGCCACCCCCCTGCATTTTCACTGCAGTGACGTGTGCGACATGCGACCCGAAACAGACCTAAGTTCACTTCGCACGAGACGACGTGCGACGCCACCTTCAGACTGTGCCAGACTTCCCCTGGGTCTCAGAAGGGCATCTGAAGGGGCAGTTGGAGAGAGTCCCCCCCCCCTTCCAGCACTACTTTTGGTTGCTGCCAAAACATGGGCTCCACTGAGCCTGAAAGGGGAGAGCTTTCATCAAACGCAGAGCCTTATATCACAGGCTAGGTGCGTGGCGGCAAAGAAGCGTGACTGATGGAAAATATAATTCAAAACACTCACACAAAGCTCCAGTAACACACCTAGGGGGGGGGCATTTAGCAACGGTCCAGCTGGTGAAAAAGCGGCATATTGGTCATCCCAGCTCGATCAGGTGTACAGGACCCACAGTCTGCCCAATCATGGCGCCAATCCCATCTACTCGCCAATCAGACACTCTCTCACGACGACTATTTCGTTACCACAAACACTACCCCCCCTTCCAGTGAACCCGCTATTTTGAAATCACTTCTGTTGCCACATGAATGAAGACTACTTATTAAAATCCTAATTCTACTCAGGCACATTTCTGGACACCAAAGCCAAGATAAAATGATTAGCATAAAGCTCTTTATTCAAGTGTGATGTACCAAGATGTACCAGAAACTGACAGCCAGTATTGTGTACCCATCCTTGGAGAAACGTCCTACAAGGGGGGGGGGGGGGCAATAGCTAATTATGCACGGCATAGTGATGGCAGAATTAACACCTTTTAGAGCCCTCGAGTTTCAGAAAGGAACAAAAAGACAATAAAAATTATGAATGCAAGACTTCCATCACCGAAGGCTTAACCCATGCAGGAAAGCATATCCAGCTGCGAAATGGTTAATTCCTGTCAATCAGCAGGTAAGAAAATTATTCCAAATTGAGCTGGAGAGGGACAGGATCTGAATGCTGTCAGGCAGTGGGGTGGATATTATGGTAGGTTCTGATAAAGCAGCCCGGGTGAATTAAGCAGAATAAAAAAAAATTAAATAAAAAATGTCACTGCCGTCTGGCAGGTTACTCCCTCCCACGCAGGTAGAGCGACCAAAAATCTAGGCGAGCTATAATAGCTGCGGGGAAATGAGCTGAAGATTCACAGTGTTTGCTCAAAAGGTAAACATCAGGAGGCTCGTACAAGCTCCGGGTCCAAAGGCCCCCCCCCCCCATAACTCTGTCTCAAACAGCACTTCAAACTGCCAGTGCGAAGCGCACCGTCACAGCAAAGCTAGTACTACCGTAAATCTCACAGAGAAAGGTTCCCCACTGCAGATCTTGCAGTGAAGCCCATAATGAGGGGCATAAACCTGGAGTACAGCATTGTGGTGTTGAGGATGATGTTCATGAGATCATCTCGCTCGGGGGGGGGGGGGGGGGGCAAAAACGTGGACGTGGATTTGGGAGTCTCACTGGGGTGGGGAACACTGTACTACCCCCAATACAGATGTTGGAAGGAAGAAACTCATTCTGGTGATAAGGATGATATTTCTCCAAAAGCTCAACATACAAGTCTTTTACCTACAGACAAATCAACTGGCCCCTATAAGCAAACATCCAAACTGATGCAAAACCCACCGCAGACAAACCCTCACGAGGTCAACCCATCACTTGAATGGCTTCCCTAAAACAAAACAAAAAAAAAAAAAAGTTTTAATAATTGCACAAAGTCTGACTGTGACATTTCCGAGGACACAGAAGGTTACGAGTGATCAAAGGCACCCCCTCCACAGAACCCCCCCCCAA
>JAABNX020000017.1:8211961-8229793 GCA_015163995.2 Mormyrus lacerda | reverse complement strand
CCCCCCCCCCCCCAAATCTCTTTCAGGCCCACTGGCCCCACCCTCGCCTGGCCCCCTTTGTGCACCACCTATACAAGTAGGTATGATTTCTGGCGAGTCATAAAACAATTACAGGCAAATTCCTGCCCGAACCTTTGATGATTTGTTAGGGCTGTACAGGGGAGGGAGGGCTGACACCCCCCCCCCCCTTCCCAAAATGTGGGGTGGGGGGCAGAGAGCAAGAGCGTGAGAGAGAGAGTGTGTGAGAGACGAGGGACATCCAGCAGTCCGCAGCCTTGGATCGACGTGAATCCAGCTGCTTACAGGAAGCAACAGAGTGGAAACTCTCACCCAAGGAACCATTTCCTGCAGTATTTTTTTATTATTTTTTTTTTTGGTTTATAAGAATGGGGCTGCCGCCCCCCCCTCCCCCTTCAAGGACACACCATTCTGGCCACTAACCCCACCCCACACTCATCTTTGTTTCCCCAGCATGTGGATGGGGGCCCTAAAACAGAGGACGTGTGTGTGTGTGTGTGTGTGTGTGGGGGCAGTAAAACACGAGGAGCCATTGTTTAAGGTGCGGTTTGCTGCATGGCTGCAGCTCATCCTGAATTGTGACACTTTAGACACAAGAGACTTCAAAGACTTGGGGACGAGCCTGTGACAAATGATTTACTAATGTGACAGCCTGGCACTCTGCCATCTCGCATGTCGCAACGCATCTCGCCAGGGACACACACGGCGATCCGTCTCCTCCATATGGGACCTGGCCTGCCGGCACGATACAAAAACACAGACGAGGCAAGTCGACGTCAAACGGATAGTCTTATGTTAGTTTGACTTCAACAAAATTACTCAGGCATATTTGTAATTCAATCGGCATTAAAATTCTACACAAAATAATCTACAGTCATTCCAGCAACATTTGTTTGCAGTGTTGCATTTCATGTGATTTATTAAGCAATGCAGCAACTTCAGCTGCCGCCAACAAGGACTTTATGATGTTGGTCTATTCAACTATAAAATATTAGCCTTGAGTCTCAAACCAGCACTCCCCAGCTGGACACCCAAACTATTAATTAGTTAACTATTAATTAACTATTATTAACCGCTGCTGCTGCTACAAAAGGTCACTGGCTTCCTCATCTTTCACCCGCAAGGTCTGAAGGCTCGATTTTAAGAAAATAATAAAACGCGAGCAGAGAAAAGGACAGAGCGATCGGGAACGAGCCCCATTCGTCGCCAGCTCTCAATGTCACGTTGCCGACCAATGACAACGCCGCAGCGCATAATCGCGCCAGCTGATTGGGTGGCTAGATACGCCATTAACAACCACGTGTGTCCGAGCACAACCGAAAGCAATTAGGCGCCACGGAACGGTGAAGTCACTTCTGAGCGCGACTTCGCGCCCATAGGAAATTCGGTATAATGGGGTCTCTTCCAATAACACGGAGCCAGAGTACAAAAAAATTTTTAAAAAAGTTGATCGGGAAATGAAAGGAAGAGAAGATGAGAGACTTAATTTTATTCTAACTTCCAAAGACTGTACCTAGGAGCCCCAAGGCTAACACACTGACCCAATCAGGAAGCCAAACAACAGGGGGAAAATGTATGCTGAACATGAATAAGAGTCTCTCAGCAACACAGGGAATCACATGCATATACAACGGTGAGAAGGAAACAGCATAAATACAGCGCAGGCGGCAGAAGCACGGGTTCGAGAGACGTTTCACCACCCCCCAGCTCTTCACGGGTACCCCTCAGGAGCGCCATCGGTGCGCTGGCAGAGAAGAAAAATTCACCCGGCTTTTAAGGGCACCGCATCTGAACCGTCACAGAAGCGACATTACCTCCTGAAGTAACACTGTTTTTACGCAGCGGCACCAATTACGCAGAATAAAGCCTGATATTAATCATTAGCACCGAGCCGAAGGAAATGCGTCGGGAGACGTCGAGGAAACGGTGCCGTTATGCCAAGCCGTCTCCACGGAAACACCTGGAAGGTCGCTCTAATGAAGCGTCACGCTGCCAACCGCGATGCTGATTTAGCGCGTGCTGAGGACTGGCATGTCTGCTGGCGCAGGGGGGGGATGCGATATTCACACAGGGGCACTTTCACATGCCAGGGACCCACAACAAGCATTAGAAACAATCCACAAGCAGCTCCTGGGCTCCACGGGCAACCACACTTATTTTTTTTAATATTTTCTTTAACAGAAATGGTCACAGATTTGCCAGGAATCTAAATTGAAGCTACTGTTCAACCGTAAAGGATGAAAATCCTGGTCGGATAAACAGAGCAGGGCAAACGCCTGCAGTCCACTTGCTGAAGGGTGTGAACCGTCAGTCCGTGTTGCCGTGGAGAAGCTCTGCCACACGAAAGCCAAATCGGCAACATTATCCCGGCACAAGCTCCAGCTGTCGCAGACATTTATACATTTTGAAGACACGCTCTCTTCACGGCAATACAGAAATAGCTTGTCAACTAAACAAAAGATAGTGAAACTAGTTAGGGTGATCCAAAAGGAGTGTCCGAACATACCGCATGTTCACAGCGGTCGTGCAAGCCCACAAGCAACGACAGTCTCACAAGCAGCTCACCAGCGCAAACGTCTAGTGTGCAATACAGTCACTACATTCCCAAAAAAAAAAAAAAAAAAAAACCCGTTCCGTAGGCACTAAGCCAAGAGCAGCTTCAATAAAATACCATCCAGGGATTATCAAGGCAGGCCTGGTACACAATCATGGCAATTAAATCGCTACGGAAACCGCACGCAAAGAACCACGAGGCAAGAAGTCAGAGGGTGTCCGATAAAGAGCACTGCATCTCACACCCCCTCTGTGACAGGCAGCTTCAGCCCGAAAACGATGCCACCCCCCCCAGAAGGACACCATCACTGATGAGGAGTGTAAGACGTGGAAACTCGTTCCAAACATTTGTTGGTCAGCTAAACTGGGATTTGTGCATGCGCCCCCTCCCCTCCCATCACTGGCACATTCTGGCCAGGGACTGAGGCTTTTCCTGCTCGGAAAAAAACAGCACAGAAAAGCGGTCACATCACCCGTGTGCCACTTTGTCGTAAAGCGGCACCCCCCCCCCCCCCCCACAAACACCCCCATGCCTCAACCTACTGAAAACGGGCCAGGTGAAGACAAAGGGGGGGTGAGAGAAAAGTGAAAGCTTGTGTTCCAACCCATTTATTCAGAAATCGTTGCCTGTCCCCCTCCCCAGTTCAAGCCCTAAATATCACGTTTCCAAGGATACACAGCATGCCAGCCAATCAGAGCTTTTTACTGGACATTTATTCCGTTCCGTTAAAAAATGTCCCGCTGCTGATAATGTGCAAAATTGCAAGATTAAATCTGGAGGGCTGCCCCCGCAAAGATAAGCCGAGATGGTTAAGGACCGAACTTGCGTGCCGCGATGGTTAAAGATTACCGCTGTTCGTACTGCTGCCCCGAGAGTAAATGAATTATAAAGCAGAGTATGCCTTTGTTATCCCAGGGACGTGCCGTGCTACAATGTTTAGATTTGACGCTGAGGGAGCGGGTTTGGGGGGGAAATATTCGCAGTCACTTTCAGAGTAAGGTAAGCTAAACCGGGCCCTCCTCGAGCAGAGAGGGGCCACTGGCTTAATCCGAAACAGCTGGGAAATTAAGTACATTAAACAGCATAGATGCCCCAAAAAATGCAAAGGAAGTGACCTAATGCCGGGGCCAGTGGCTCTGCATTGGGGGGCGAGGGGGGTTGCGGTCGGCCAGCAGCTGTGGGGGACGCAGGCGAACTCTGCGAGACACCGCTGGCATTAAGATGTCAAACACATGCAAGTCAGCATCGACCCCGGAGTCTCAGCCGACCCAGTCAAGAGGGGACCCCCCCTAACGGCACCTCACTCCTCCTGATCAAAGCCACGAGGGAAGTCCCGTCCCCCCCCCCCCCAGGCCCTCCCACTGCAAACAGCGGCATATAAAAACAATACGCCTGATTGTTTACTTTAAAGCGGAGCAGTAAATTACATAAAGGTAGGTGGAGACGTCGTCCCTGATCAATATGCAGTGAACTGCCGTCATCCGAATCCCGAAATGGGCCCATCCCAGAAAATTAAGACCACCACTGTAGACGGTCGAGCACTAATTCCACTACAAAACAGACCATCCCCACTTTCAAAAAGAAATGACGTTCACAAGCCCCAGTCTTGTTCAGAGGAGTGATCTGCCGCTTATTTGACAAACATCGCCGGTAGGATCCATGTCCCGCTGTACTGACACCCAAGAGCGACTTCCGACGTTTCGTGCCTCATTTATCTGCCGGAGGGGTGACTGCAGAGATGGTTCTCCTTCAAATCTGCCGACAAAACAGCACCGGGAACTGGTCGCAAGCCTACGGATTTCAGAAGTACTCCTGGAGCTTTTGGAGTATCAAGAAGAGAACGCACAGCCGGCCTGTAACCACGGCACATACATGAAGTAAGGCTGAGCCGCTCAGATTTATTGAGAGCTACAGTGCCCATCATGAGGGTGTCATCCCTGTAACTATGCACCTTCAATCTCAGGGCACATTTAGACACAGGGGAGGAAGAGGGGAAAAAAAAAAAAAAAACCTTTGCTCAGTATCTCTCGTCAACCGTGGACACATTTCACATCATTCCCAAATGTGGGTCTGGGCTTGATTAATTGGACATTTTATTGCATTGGGGAAAATAAACACTCAGGACGGATTTCCACGCAACCCTAATGCACACTCAGCTGCTTAAAGGACATTTTCAAGCCTAAGCCCATCATTTCCAGAGCCATGATTCAGCACCCGTCTGAAGGATACCCTAGGCACCAACTAAACTGACTGCACCAGGCCTGCATCAAGTCAGGTGTTTTCAGTCTAAAGATGCTTTTCCATGTGTGCCCCAAGAATTCACAAGCAGCATTTGGAAACGTTAAAGGATGGGGGGGGGGGGAGTACTAGCCAGTAAAACTCAAAAAAATATTTGAGTTATACCATTATTCCTCTTTGCAGATGTTTCATTTTATTAAAGAACTACAACTGCCTAAAATGAAAAGAATACGGCCATAATTCATCAGTACAAGATTAATAACACTTACACATCTTGCGACGAAACCTGCACGCCAGTACGATAGCACAGACCTTCCCCAATCCCCTGCGCACGCAGGAGTCCGATGTTTTCACACCACAGAGCTCAAACTGAAAGGCAGCTTTTCAGTGGAAAACGCAGACAAACGTCACACAACGCGCCATCGCAACTGCTCTTACGCGGAGCCGGAGCCCCGCTACAGCACCAGATGCACTCAAATGACCCCGCTGACTTTATTGTGGAAAAAACGCTCAAAATGAACCAAGTTCAGGCAGCAATGCATATCGGACCCTCAAAAAAACTACTTCAGGAAGACCTCCGCAGGGTAGACAGTGATTGTTATTTTAACAATGCATAGGAAGGCACACTTCCAGGACGTCTTACAAAACTGTCTCCCTGACAACAGGGTTCCTCGAAAGAAAGTCAATTATTAACCCGAACTAGAAATGAACAAATCTCAGACGGTAAGCCTGAGATTCATGCCATCACATGGTGGAGGGAAAATAAGCAGGCACGGTATTGCGCTTTCATGCGCCTTTGATTTCCGATTTTTAACTGAGAGGTGTAAGAGTGATATGCATGATAAATCGATAAACAGTCCAGAACCTGTGGAAGCACGAAACGCGCAACAGATCCGTAGCCTTATTGATTCTAGATACAGACAAACATGCCTGATTTTAATCTTGACATAAATTTAATAGTCAATTTCCGTATGTGGTATAGGCCTATACATATCATATGATCGCGTTGACATTACAGTTTCATACATTTGATGCCAATACTGGATTAGCCCATGTGGTCTCCAGTACTATAAAATTTGGCTCAAACGGAGTAGAAATTAAGGAACGAAAAAAAAACTCTTTTTTCTATTTATCGGAATTGGTAACACGAATCTCCAGCAGAAAGTACTTTTGTCTGCAGCTTGATAACAAAATAACTTTGCACGTCAGAACCCGTTTAAAGCCCTGATTGAATGGTGATTTGCTGGACAGCTTAACACGTGGTAAATCTTATAGCTGGCCATTTTTAAATCTAGAGCAATTGAATCGAATTTGCAACCATCTTGGGTTAAAAATGCCATTAAAGTCCATTTTTGCTGGCTGGTCAAACTGCGTCACTTTTAACACGCCAGGATGCTTTTTCTCGGTGCGTTAAACTGGAAATCGTAGAGGAAATACCGGGTGCTGACATAAGTACGATCTGGGGTTTCGAGCCTGTGTCCCTCTCCGGTTTTTCGGGTCGGGGACCTGTGGGCATCGAAGACACACTGCTCCTAAGCAGAGTCCAGCTTTGCCCCGGACCAGACTGCCATGCCATGCGATCCGGCGACAATCCACGTCGGGGCGAACCCAGACCCAACAGCAACACCGGGAATAAAAATCAACCCACACAAGCACTATCATTCCGTACCGATGAATCCCGCATGATCATACGCTACAGTGAAGCCCCTTTAATTCCTCCCCGCCAGACCAAGCAGCCCCGACCCACATTAATTCCCTTTTCTTCTTTTTTTTTTTTTTTAAAATCACGACATAAAAAAAAAACACACACACACACAAATGTCACGCCACACCTAGCAACATGCGTTTCGATGCGGGACTGGCGTCCCCTGCGACTGCTGCCATTGTATGTGGCACAGAAACGGTCTTATGGGAGCCGGATACAAATAGGAGCCAACACCGCCCGAAAAGCCGGTGCCAGCGGACTCGGGCTTCATTTATTTCTCAAAAAAAAAAAACTGGTTAGACTGGAGCTTCCACAGAATGGACACGATTCAATGATTTAAACCTAAATCTCGTCGCTTCCATCGGATCGCTTCGCAGTTCCTTCGATACATCGTCATATTCACGCTCTTATTTCGCTATGCGCAGCGCCATTGAGAAAATGCAACAAAATAATAATCAGAAATATCTTGCCAAGGCCAGTGCTTCGATGCTGCGCATTTGTATGGACAGACACGGAACATCTCAATGAATATTCAGAGCTTGTTAGTATTATTAAGAACAATTTCAGTAAACTTCGGAATCGCCGGGATTTTAACTCCCAACAAGGGCTAAGTCTGCCGTAGGCTACCCCGGGGTTTTGCTCAGGTGCTAATATTGAACAAATCTTAACACAATCCACGCATTTTCCGCTGCCTGAAACTGCCCTGCCGTGCATCGGACTGGAATGACACACAAAACCAGCCTTAAATCAGACGTCAACACAAGTATAATAAATATGAGACAATACCTTATGCGCGAACCAAATACGGTGAAGACCAGTTGCCCGCTCTCCGTTTAGTATTGCATGAAATGTCCGAACAGAACGTTTTGCAGAAATTCTTAATGTACATTAATTGTAACATTTAAGAAGAAAAAAAACTTGTGGGAAAAAATGAACCACTCACGACAAACCAAGGACCACACAATGCAACTACAAGCAATCTTTAACCATTTAATTAATACTAGATGTGAGAATCTCAATTGCATCAACGTGCATTCAATTTCACCCTAAAGGGGGCTGCTCGGGGCACCCACAAATCCGGAGCAATTTTCAGTACTATCATACTATCGCGGGGTCTTTTTTCGTGCACAATATCTATAGCACAAGCGCTTCGATTTTAAAGTAAAAAAAAAAAAAAAAAAACAGCCTTACCTCTTTTTGGTCTTGGGAAGCTTTCATGCAGGTGAAAAACTACTTTTTCCACAAAGTGCTGGATGTTGCTGTGCTCCGGTCCTCTGACGAACACCGTCCAGTCATGTGTAAAACCCTCCACGGTAGGTTTCTTTCTAACTTGGGCACGGTGACCAAGCTCTAATTTCACCTGAACTGCACCCTACAACATCCAGATAACAGAAGACGCTACTATTCAACAAGGACATGCTCTGATTGCATAGACTGCCCGCAAGAATTATAAGCAACTAGATGCGATATTGCGATCTGCTCCTATACTTAAGAGGTACCGCGAGCGGCAAGCAAGCAATCGTAACATTTCGTGCAAACGACTAGATTTTACATTAAGTTATTATAATAAAAAATCTCTGACGAAGTCCACCAACAAAGCATATGGAAATGTAGACCAATCGAGATTCTGGCTGTACCAATACAGAACATGACATTATTTTGGGGACCGCGAACACGCATTTCGTTATGAAAATTACCATTAATTCTTAAACGTCATTTGTCTTTACGTATTGGCATCGCCACGTTCTTCGCAGACATGCTCTAATACGTGAGAAATGCGGTGCACTAGACGCGCTTCTCAGCTAAACTAGTTTCTACTGTACTTCTATGGAAATATGGCTGGATATCTGCGGCACAAACGGACTTGAGCGCTACCACCCCTCCTTTAAGGCAGAAAACAGCATCGTGCGGCGCAGCCAGACGCAGGGCCGACGGCCGCGGCGTACTCACCGAGCTGGCCATGCTTGCGGCCGCGTGTTACTGTTATTTCATGGAGAATTTGGTATAAATGTGGAGACAGAGAGGCGCAGGAGGCTGATGGCGGACATGGTCTCTTAATTGAACTCAGTCCGAGTTTCAAAGGCTGAGAGGCTCGCAGGACGCATGCGCAGTTTCCGTGCTCCGACGAAGGAGCGAGCTACAGAACGGGGCGCAGGCGAGCCAATGAAACGGACTAAGCGTGCAGACAGCCAATGTCATGCAGCATCTAACTAGCCCACCTAGAAGCCACAACCTTATGAGGCTTACGTGAGGAGGAAAAAAAAGAAACGAAAACGGGGGTGTCAGTTACAGGGGCATTATTCCTCCTCGGTTACAAAGGCGTGTAAAGTAAAGGGACGGAATTATATGCGATGCACAATTGCACACGAGGGCTCGCGCTTCTCGTGCGCGTTCGACTTTGCCAAGCGGAGGCACGTGCGTTTAGAGTGAATAATCCAGCTCCATGATAAACTTCAAAACAGGCAAAGCTGTACTAGGTACTGGGATTGATTCACAAATGCCATTATCTTATCTGCTGAAGCGATACAGAAACGAGGTTTGTCCAAAGAGGATTTTTGAGCCGCTGTATATTTTTATGGGGAAAAAAATGAGACATATAAAATAAACGTGGTTCTATTATAGTTTAGATCCCTTAATATGGAAAGTACAAAATAAGCCTTTCTAAATGTATTTCATCGTTTGGTGGATGAAAAAGTGCGAAACGATAGTACACAAAATAAATAGGTCTACATCAAGACATTTTGTTCTAACTCTTCAATTTCACTTTTAACATATTCACACTTTCAAATGATAAAATTAGTTATCGCAAAATGTCGGGACATATGGCCTATCAAAGTAGGCTGTGATGTGTAATTCAAAGAAGGATTGTTCCAAAGGAAAAAAAACTTTTTTTCCCACAATTCTAAAATAAACCGGTTCGGACGTGTTCACCATCCACCGATCAATGGCTCACAGATCAGTTAACGGATGAAGTGAAGTGTACTTTGACAGTACTAAGGTAACCCAACACGACCGATAGGAGTTCGGCTAGCAGCTGGCACGTTGGAGATGGACACATGACACTGCTCGCTGCAACGCGTAAAACGAACTCTTGAACTGTTATCTAGCTGTTGATTTGTATTCGGGCTGGCGATGTACACTGTTGACAAGAATTAATTCCTATTGATTTTATTTCCCCATCAATTATAATATTGATATGCGGATTAGAAATTACTTTAAATATTGTAAATTTTTGCCCTGCTAGCTCATTTGCAGAATCAAAATTGATAGAGATTTTTAACATTTAATTGTTCTATCAAGACTTTTATTTTTTGTGGGAATAATAAAATAGAGCTTAACCTCCTCTGATACTGCATCATATTGCCCAATTATTTATTCTATTAATTTGGCATCCAGCAATTAATTCTGGACAGGATACAGACACACTCATGCGCTACAGGGCACATACACAGACACACTCATGCGCTACAGGGCACATACACAGACACACTCGAGCGCTACAGGCAATTTAAAGATGCCAGTATCCCTGTTTGTCTCTGAACTGTGACAGGAAATCCAAGTACCCAATGGAAACCTACATGACACGGAGACAACACGCAAACACCACACGCAGTGCAGAGGAGGGACTCAAACCCCCAACCTTGGAGGTGTGAGCCAAAAGTGTTACGCAATAAGATGTCCAATGTTTATTAAATACATACATACGCGCACTCCATGGTCAGTTTATTACCTGCCATCTAATGCAAACAGCTTGCTCCTACTAACAGCCAATCACGTGCCTGCAAACAAATGCAGACAACATGCAGACGGGGTCAAAAGGTTCAGTAACCGCTTGACTAAGCAATGCAATGCCTTAGACGCCTCTCTAAGCGATTTTTGAATGTGGCGTGATTGCTGGTGCCAGACGTGGTGGTTCCAGCAGCAGAAACAGTCACCCTCCTGGGATTTTTTTTGCACTGTGCTGTCTACAGTTTACAGCAAAGGCGTGATGAATAAAAGAAAATCTAGTCAGTTGCATTTCTGTGGCAAAAAACATGGATGCTTTGGTAAGGCGACACATTTTTGACAAGGCACATTTCAATTTTATTCACTGCAGCTATACAAGATGAATATGCAGTGCTCTTTAAAATGTGACTGGCATCCCATCAGAGTGTCCCCTATCTCTGTCATTCTCAACCCAGTCCTCATGGACCCTGAGACAGTCCACATTTTTGCTCTCACCCAGCACCCAGTACACCTGACTTGAGTATTTGGAGTTCTTGATTGACTGGAAGCTAGGAGGGAGTAAAAATGTGGACTGCTTCAGGGTCCGTGAGGACTGGGTTGAGAAGCATTGCCCTATCTTGTGACCTGTGCTGCCACAACGACCCTGTACTATATATGAAGCTGAAACGTAAACTAGCATTTTGAACATGTTGTCTATTGGAATATGTGTCAAATATTCATAAAAATGAGCTGCAATATGGGTTTGGTCCCATGATTGCTAGTTACGTCTTTACAATTTAAAATAAACATTGATAAATCATCATGTTTAATGCAAATCGTTCTCTCTACATTGAGGTTAATCGACAGATAATCAATGTTTTCAGATTTCCATTTTTTCCACAATACGATTTGGTGATATTTTATTGGAGCAATAATTATATAGGGTTGATTTTATTTTATTTTCTCCTCGAACATTCATATGTGAGGAGAGCAACTCGCACCGAGAAAGGATGTATATGGATGAATGATTGTATAAGTTTAAATTAAATAAATATACATTATTTTTTTAGATTCTAGTGTTTTCAAAACTACTAGAAGGCAAATTTTATGGCGTTTAGCCAAAGTTGAAATTGTAGTAGCATAGGGGTCTTTCGTTACGCCCTTACGTTCTGGTGTTTGTTCAGAGTATTACAGCGAATCGTTGGAGCTTGAATGGCACTGACACAGGGTTCTGTATCTACAGATAACCCAATGGCATTGTCAATAACGGAGATGCTAAACATTCCCCTCTCATCAAAAGTAGGACAGCTGACGAGAACATATCACTCCGCGTGCAATGAACTGCATCTATCAGGAAACAGACATTTTAGTGCTTTGACACAATAACATGCGGTTATGTCCATCCGGCAACATTGTAGCATTAGGGAAAAACCGAGCTATAAGTGGTTTCATAACTAAAACAACAATATATAACCGTAGGGAACTGAACTTATTAGTAATTTCAGTATTTGTTTAAAATGGTAACTATTCAAAAGATTTTTTTATTTAAACAAAATGTTTTGAATGTATAATTTACTGTATATATTATATAAATTGTATTCCAAGAAACATCCCAGATATATATGTAAATTGTTTAATCATGAAACATCAAACTGTATTAAATTAGTTTCAAAATCAAGCAGTATCGCTCTAGCGATCAAAGGAAAGCAAACACGTAATTCTCGCCGTTTTTGGGAAGTTTGAGCCTATCGAGTTTCCGTACGTCCGCGCATGTTGTGTGGCGCTTGCTTGCAGGTACTACCTCTGGTAGTCTCTTACGAGTAAGTAAAACTACATTTTGGTCCTTTCGCAGGCTGTTTTGTTGAGGTTTACAAAATCTGACTTGTGTTTCACGTTTCACTATTGCCTGCAAGAAGAGTGATTTGCGCATTTTGGCATCTCCCATACCTCAAAAGATGACTTGGCTAAGGCTAACTAACTTTCTGTGGGACTAACTCCAGCCAGCTAAAGTTATTTTCTTTCAGATTTGATTAAAGTCGGTAGCATTTTGTTTTTAGTTACAGTGGAGTCCTCTATTGCATAGATAGTACCTTTTAATTGCTTGTATAAAACCTGTTTAATGGCAACTGCTTGACGTCTCTCTGAATCCAAGCATCAGAAATAATTGAGTTTTCATAATGCAAGTATGATTATACGTGATTATAACTACCGTTATAGCACCGTTAGCCCTGAAAGCGAAAGAATACGAAATGCTGTTAACAATCACAGGATATGTCCACCGATACTGTTATCCGCAGATCTTTAACGCAGCTATGCTTATTGTAATGGCACGGATAATCGCATCAATGATGCACTGTTAGTCAGACAAAACAGACCAGAGCTTAGCTCTTTACCTTCATAGAATCCTCCGGAATATTTTAATTTACCTTCTCTGCTGACAAAGCGTGGTACAGACACAGCAATAGCATGTTAATATGTACAATATTGATGTGCATTACACAACCTCTGGGAACCCGTACCTTTCATTGCCACATGTAATTAACACACCGTAAGCCCGACTGTTTAAACAGAAGCAGTGATATTCTCTTCCAAATCAATTCCCTTGCAAATGTTAGGTTTTGAATGGGAAAAGTACAACACTCAGGATTCTGTGTGGTTTGGGCAGCACTGAAGCAACATTTATTGCTGTTGATTTTAACATTCTTGCCTCCCAAAGTTTACAAGTCTCCCTGGACATATTGTCACAATACAATCAGCAGTGTTTTTTTTTTTTAGCACAATTACTCAGCTTTTTAAAATTTATTTATGAGAATTTCAGTGCTGTTAGAATGTTTCCTAAATGGTAAGAGAATGTCAGGCCTCCAGCGGATCCTCGCTGTCTGCGTGAGGTGACCTTACCTTGTCCAAGGCCTTGCAGGCATTTCTGTGGTCACACCATGAGGCAGGTGAGCTGTCATGGGAGGCTGCGAGGGCTGTAGTGCCGGTGGGCCGAAGGACAGCCTGTGCGTTATCGGCTCCGATCGCGTGTGCTTCTCTCTGTCTCTGGCTGGGTGGGGGTAGGGCTGGGGTTGGGGGGGGGGGGTGTGACAGGCAGTGGGCGTGCGTTGTCTATCACACTCCCCGTTTAGAGTAACCCAGCACATGTTAATCTGCCTTGGCGCCGTGCCGGCCCTGCCCTCATGACAGCTGCTATGCCCGACTTCCCCACATTGTCATACCTAAAAGTAGCACCTGAGAAGCAGAACGTCGGAACCCGCCACCTTGGGCCTCCCCAGGTGACTTATTAATAATTAAATTTATGCAAAATTATCTGGGCCTCCTCAGCACACACAGGTTTTCTGTTTGGCTATTTAGGGCTTAGTTTCCAGTATGAAAGAAGGGTTTTCTGGAGCAGGTGATGATACCCCCCCTCCCCCCAGCATCCAGTGCATTCTTGATTGACTTGCATTTGTTTGCATTAAATCTGATCCTTTTGTGTGTGTGTGTGTGTGTGTGTGTGTGTGCGTGTGCCACAGGTTTCCTTGACGACCATGCCTATTTTTACAAGCAACTATTTTAAAAGCCCAGTTAACATACTACGCGAGTAAACAGGCTTCTTGGTTTTTATGGATTTCTTGGAATTTGAGTGAAGAGTGAACTAGACAGGCTTTACGGTATCTTTTTTCCCCCTTACTGTTGCCTTTTTAGGCGTGGAGAGGAGTCGGCCCTAAAGATAACTTGATGATTGACAGGAGTGTCCATCGCCACCAGCGAATGGCAAAGCCTGGTTCTCGGGGCTGGGGCGTGGTGCTTCGCCTGCACCGAGGTGATAAGGAATGAAAGGCTGGTAGCATGTTAGTTTCTATCTCTGGCCAACGATAGGGACATGTAGAGGAGTGGGTGGTAATTTCCTTTCACGATAACAGCCTATATCAGTACATTATGGCTTTACAGAATTGAATTTTTTATTCGGTGTCTTGTGAAGTACTCCTTCCTCCAGCCATTTTTTTTGTGTCTTTCATCCACATATCATTCTAATGAGAATATGATTATAGACAACTAGTTTAAAAAGAGAAAACCGCATTTTTTTTAGGATGTTGCATACAAATGTATATTTACATTTTTATATATTAATCGTTTTTATCCAAAGTGACGTCTAGTTGAGAAGGCAGACTCAGTTCCTGGAGGTTAAGGCCCTTGCTCAGGGGTGACTGCTGACTCTGGGACTTGAGCCAGCAACATTCTGGTCACACTGTCCCAACCTGTTGAGTCACACACTGCATGATCTGGATCTAATCTCTTCTAGTCCCGTTGGGGTTTTCCTCTGTCACCAAGATCCGAGCCGTACAATGAACTGACGGGTCTCCGTTGCAAATTGGAATGATCTGAGGCGTATTCCCGCTGACATGACATGTCCAGTCAGTTTCGGCGATCGGTGTGTATAATTCTGTCCCGCCTGACTTAAAGGTCATATTGTCCACTGGAGTAGGTGAGGTTTTCCCCTAGTTGCAAGCTGGCGGCATTGGTGACATCACGGTGGCAGTGTGTGGGTTTGCTGACATGTGCTTTTGGAGGTCATGTGGCAGAGTGGACTGCTTTTTCCTCTCAAACAGCCATTTTGTCAAAACGAACCCCCCCCCCCCCTCTAGCTAATATACTCCTCCAACTCATGCTTCACTTCCAGCCCGTGTATGTTGGCTACTTTGTTACGCTGTTAACCATGACAGAGTGTCCCCTGCATGCATCATTGCAGACTCTGTGTCACTGTGACCCTAATGGTAGAAGAGGATGCTGGGAAATAGAATGATATAGACACTTTGTGTCCCAGGATGCTTTTCGGTAAAGCTAGAGCAGGCCAACCTTGGTACTTCTGTACCAGAAGGTGTGTTTCCATTTTAGTTTTTTATTCATTTATCTTACACTTTTATCCAAAGCGACTTACAGTACTCGTGTGTGTGTGTGTGTGTGTGTGTGTGTGTGTGTGTGTGCGTGTGTGCGCGCGCACGCTTTAATTTGTGGGTTTTAGGATGAGTAATGACCAGAGAATCCGTTTTCTTGTGTAGATTTTCAGAGCCAATGATATAACAGTGTTGTTATTGTTGACATTTACGGCGGGATTTCACGGCACACCGGAAAGTTCTCTCGTCCATTTGGCTTCTGTCAAAGGGAAATCAGAGATCAGTCAGGTTACCTGCCTGGAAAAGCAGCTCTGAGATCCCGTCTGACACAATAATCTGGAGTGAATGAGATGCTGGAGGAGACACACACACACACACACACACACACACACACACACACGCATTGTGGCAGCGACGATCCAGAGCAGGTGATTACCGGAACCCGTCGAGGTGCAGCCCCCTGTCTTTAACGTCTCGTCCACAGCCTGAATCCTGCCTGTGATGCCACGCTGAGATGGCTGACGGCTGGAAGAACAGATTCGAGTTCCCCAGCCCCCTTGTGCAGGCCCAGGTAACATGCTGGATCCATGGCTGTCTGTCTTTTTATTTTCTTTTTCTTTTTCATTTCGGGTTGCGTCCTCTTCCCTCCACCCTCCATGCCTGACAAAAGCAGGAAGAATCCCACACTCCTGTTTGTGTCTCCAGGCGGTCAGGAGCCTGCTGGCTGGCGTGCTCAAAGAGAAAGGCTGCAATGAGAAGATCGTTCCGTCGTCCAATCAAGTGAGTGCCACCATGCGTACTGGGCCATCTGCCAAAAACACAGAGATAAGTTCAGGTTGCTCGGGGTTCAGAAATGAATGCACCTCATCCTTCACCTTCTCCGGCGTGTGAAAATCAGGAGGTAGGAGGGGTAATGGGGCAGGATGGAGCGAGCGCAGAGATGGGGGGGGTGTATCTCACCTGACCGACATCGAAGCCGGCGTAAACGGCGTGAGACAAAGGGAGTGCGCCATGTCTGTGACTGAAGGCAGAGCCGTTAATTCTGTTAATTAGCGGGGCACGTCGTGGAGATGATGTCAGCAGGTTTACCTGCAAAAAGCGCAGCAGCACCTCTCTCGCCCACGGTGTGGAACTCAATAGGCTTCCCCCCTGAACACACACGCAGGTTGCCCCGGGGCCACCACCCCGCTTGGCCTTCTCTCAGTTAAGCCTTTGATTCTGCCTGTTTTACAAGACGAGATTTATTGACCAAAAGCAGCTGAAATGTTAACCATCTAAATAATCCGATTTGCCCTGGGGCATGATGTGATTAAAAAAGGAAAAAAAAACAAAAATATGGTGACCAGGACACATTTTAAATAAAACATTTTTGCTGGTATTGAATTTTTTTTCTCTAGAAGATTCCATCCCATGCTCGCCTCAGAGCTGGTTAACATACCGGCTGCATTACATTTATCTGACGCTTATATCCAAAGCAAGGCACAGTAGAGGGAAGTGTTACGATTTATGTGTGCGATTTATGTGTGCTTCCTGGGATTTGAACCCACACCCTTTACATTGTTATTACAATGCTCTCCTTGTTGAGCTATGGGACAGCATTAGCCCCCTCTGTCCAGCTGGCTCACCCGAGTGCTCCCTGTTCTTTCAGAGCCCGGTGTGGGAGTCCCTGTGGGAGCACTGCTCAGGCGAGGCTGGGGTCGTCCGCTCGGCCTGCTGCGATGCCCTGGTGCTGCTGGTGGAGCAGGGCCACGCCGACCTGCAGCTGGTGCTCGCCGGCGTGCTCAACCTCGTGCCCTCTGCCAGGTACTCGCACCCTCCCAGCTCCGCCCACTCTCCTGGTTTCTGTAGCGGGTCGGCAAGTCAAAGTCAGCTTTATTGTCAGTTTCTTCACATGTGCTAGACATACAAAGGAATCGAAATTACGTTTCTCACTGTCCCATGCGCAGGCAAATATATACACGACAAGACATGACAGGAAAGGGCAAACGGGCACAACAAAAAACACACCCTAACTACTGAGTAACAGTATATAAAGTGCAGGTAGCTTAAGGCATATACTTTTGGTACTAAAATAGAGGTATGAGTGTAATGATAAAGTGTTTCCAGTGTTGTAAAAGTGTTTCTGTGCTGAGACATTCAAGAATAATAATGGTGGCAATAGCAGTAAGCCCTGTCCTCATGTCTGTCGTGAGGGTTTTGTTTTTTTTTTTTTTTGAATTTGTCACTGAATATGAACAGGTCCCATTTTACTAATTTAACAGATGCTTCTATCCAAAGCAGCACAGATCATTGAGAGAGCAAGGCCACATAGTCCCTGGAGCAGTTGGGGGGATAAGCGCCTTACTTGAGGCCCAAAGGTGAAATGATTCTGCCCAACCTGGGATTTTAACCGACGACCTTCTGGATTACAGAAGCAGTGTCCTGACCCAAACTTGCGTAACTTTTATTGACATGCTGCGGTACTTCTCTGAGACCCTCTGTCATGCCGTTTTCTTTAAGGGAGGGGGGAGGGGGGCAGAGGCACTGGGGGCAAACTGAAGCTTCATCCTGATGGTGGTACCTGAGCTCAGTGCGCTCTGGGGATAAACTGAGCCCCTAAACTCTGATCCAGGACCAGTAGCAGAAGAACCGGAGGACTTACTCATCCGTGGCCCGTGCCTGTGGTGGGGGGGGGGGGGGGGGGGGGGGGGGGGGGGGGGGGGGGGGGGGGGGGGGGGGGGGGGGGGGGGGGGGGG
>JAABNX020000017.1:8191011-8209731 GCA_015163995.2 Mormyrus lacerda | reverse complement strand
CATAGAGTTCCGGTCCAGTACCAGTACCAGTACCAAAAGTTCCAGTACTGAAAGTGCCAAGCTAGGGTACTTCTTCGGTACTTTGGGGTGTAGCTTGAAAAGTTTTCTTTGTTGACTGGTTATGCAAATAGCCAGCCCCTGAAACACAATACAACTTCTGTCTTGGGGGGGGGGGGGAAATCAGAAATCGACGCTTAACTGAGCAAAAGACAAAAAAGTAATGGACAAAGGAAGAGATCCAGGCTTTAATTGCGATCTGGTTGAAAGAACAGATACAAGATCAGAATGATAGCATGATAAGGAATGAAAAAAGTATTTTGTGTGATGTACTAGGACAGAGTGGTTTTGGAAGATTTTCAAATGAGGGTCATTGTCTGCTTAATTCGTTTCTCATGTGCAATAGATACATGTTTAAATGATAACTGGTGCTGTTCAGTGTCTGCTTTCATCTTTTTGAAAAATTGCACCACTTTTATGGGTATTTGTTATGGAAGGGAGTTTCCTGGAGGTATGTTCTGCATCACATATTAAAAATGCTTAGAAATGCTTCACATTAAGGCGACTTACCATGACATTGAAGTCAAACTCGCCCAGATTGGGGTATTCATTGATCCGAGAGGTCAAAAGGCCTTTCGATTGGCCGTTGAGCTCTCCTCACGATTGGCTACCTCAGGATCACAGGAGACTGGTAATGGTGATAAACGTTACATTTGACTGATATGCAGATATCGGTCTCCGCAAGTAAGCGATAAAGACCTCGGCCTGATTTAATTTTGCGGCACGGAAGAGAACTCGATACCAGCGACAAGTCTGCCCCTCCCAACTGAGAAGGGGGTCATGGCTGTGTCATGGGGCCAGGGTGTGTGTGTGTGTGTGTGTGTGTGTGTGTGTGTGTGTGTGTGTGGCGTGTGGCACCTATCTCCAGTTTTGCCCTTGATTATTTCCTGAAATCCCAAAGTGAAGCAGCAGTTCTTTTGTGAGACATTGCTAAATCTAATCACCGGCTTCACGGTGAAAACCGTTCCCAGAGGTGCAGAAGTTAAATTCTTGGTTAAACCAGGTCAGGTGTTGCTGGTGAGGGATTGGGGGTGGGTGTATGTACAGTCATGATTATCCAGTAGGAATACTCCTTACCTAGCCTCCTATTGGATAACCATGACGTCTAGCTTAAGTTAACCCAGCTAACAGAGAAATCCTGGGTGTAATTTGTTTGTTCTGATTTCAGTTTTCCAGGAGAGATATGCATTTTTTAAATAAAAAAAAAAAACATTTGCTAAGTTTCAAGTCACTGCAGTCAGGTGTAAGACATCTGGAGGGGTCGCATTCCTCCCCAGAGCTGGTGACGATAGTGCCTCCACCTGGTGGATGGATGTCTGTGACATATTGGTGTTTTAGCAGTTAAAATAAAAAAATAGTTAAGGTTCTTTGTTTTTGGCAGATTTTTCCTTAAGGTTTATAATGTAAAGTGGTATTTTTTTTTTACAGCAGTTGTGGTTTTGGTGGGAAACAGCTTTGTGTGTTTGCCTTGGAGGGGGGACATAGGTTGGGGTGGGGGGGACTTTCAGCCCATGGAGCTGTATACTGTCAATGTCATACAAATGTTTGATAACTGCATCTATCCCCTAGGAAACACTTACTTGCCACAGATGTGGTTTAGACTGCCTCTAAGACTGAGGCTGATTGAAGACGACCGTAGATGTGCCCCCACCCCCTGGGTGCGCCCACCTTTGCTTCCTGAACTTGCCATTGAACCCCAGAGCAGGGTCAGACTGTTAGACTCTGGGCTCGCTTTGTCTGGAGAGCAGTTAGGTGTTTGGCTTGGGTAGGGCAGCGTGATGGATGGTGACCAGGCTTCTGCTTGTGGTGGGAAATTTGAGGAGAGAGATTGCCAGAGATATTGGGGGGGGGGGGGTCGCTTTGTGTACGAAACTGACAGTGGGGCCGCTAAGAATCGGAACTTTATTTCCCGTTTCAGGAACATCCGTAGTCTAATTAATTAATTAATTTATTTATTTTAACCCTCCCCCAAGAAATCTGACAGCAGATGGGTGCCGGGGGGCCCAGAGGGGTCCGTGCTGGCCAAACGGGAGTCCTTCCTGTCCGGCTGACCGTCATTGTTGGTCAGCTGGTTCCCACACGGCCCGGGCTGAGTCCTGCACTGACCTCAGGCTCAGCAGGGACGGCAAGATGGACACAGGTCAAGCAGCATTCGCTTTGGATCTTTGCGTGGCCTTTATGTCGCTAGAGATTTTTGGCCTGAAAGCGTATGACACTGGGCCTCCGACCCAGACCAGTTGAATTGTTAAAAAAATTTTAGGCTCCCTGTCACTTTGGGGGCTCTTGGAATCATCCTAAGTTCCCCCCTGCTTTGTAAACACCCCCACCCCGGAAGCCCCCTCTGCACGCCAGACAGAGGGTAAACGGCAGTGTCTACAGGTGACCCGTGACCCCACCTTCAGGTGGGGTGTGACCGGCTGGCCTTTCTCCTGCCCCCCGCTCCCAGCGTCGCCCCCCTCCCTCCTGAGGGCTTTTCCTGGCTCTCCTGCCCAGGTTGCAGATGTGAGCGTGTGACCCATCTCATTCCAGGAATCCTCCGCATCCCTTCATCACCGTGCTGGAGAATCGTCCTGACTGCTGGCCCTGTCTGCTGCAGGAGGTCGACGACTTTGTCCGGCGGGCCGCACTCAGGTAGGCCGGGCCCCATGCGCTCTGTGGGTCCCGCCCTCCTGGCCTGGCTCCCGGTCACCACGTGGCATGGCACTATATTTGATGGGTCTGATCGACTACATCGTCCATGTGGCTGACTGCATGATGGGAGGTCTGATGTATCCCATAGTGCTTTGCTCCTCTCGCACTTATTCCCCATCAGGTTTCCTTCGGTCGCCGTGCCATTTCATATGGATTAAAATGCCGTAGAGATTCTCGTAGAGAATTTGGCATCGCAACGGTTAAGAAACCCGACTTGCAATGGGGGAGGGGGGGGTTGTGGTGGGGGGGTTGTGCACACAGAGGTGGCTCTGGTTATTGTTCCTGTGGGTAGGGCACTTAGCCTGAATATCCAGCTGTTAAAATGGGCGAAGAGTGAAATTTTTAAAGCGTTCCGGCCGCTGCTTAGCAACCGGGTTTCCGTGGCGTCCCCCCGCAGGAGGAAGCCGGCTTACGTCGCCATGCTGGTGCCCTTCCTGCGCTTCCTGTACTGCGGCGCGCTGCAGGCGCCCGAGCATGCTCTGCTGAGGCTCGGCCTGCTGAGGGCGCTGCTGCCGGCCCAACCGGACCCAGACTGCGAAGGGGGTGAGGACGGCGACCCAGGGAAGAGGGCGGCGGAGTCTCAAATAGCACCTGTGACCCGTTCACTCATCCTCTGCCTGCTGGACCTCGTACCACACATGCAGGTGCTGTTTGTGTGTGCGTGTGTGTGTGTGTGTGTGTGTGTGTGTGTGTGTTTGTGTATTAATGGTGCCCTCCCTTCATGCAGGTGGACAGCATCACAGTCGTGCTGGAGCTGAGCCAGTTCGTAGAGGCTCTGTGCCCCACGCTGCTCGCCGGCAAGGGGGGGTGGGGCCCCCAGTGTGCCCAGCTGGCCCTTCAGCTGCTCTGCGCCAGTCACCTCTGCCTGGAGCTGGGGGGCGACTGCAGCCCCCTCCTGCGCCTAATCCAGCGGCTCCTGCCGGCCTGCTCCGAGGCAAGTCCCTCTGGCCCTTGGTGGGTGGGGGGGCAGACAGACTGAGGCAGCTGCAGCAGCTGGGAGGAGGTTTGCAGCCAAGTCACCCTGGGGGTCTCTCGCTGTCTGCCCTCACCAGCTAATGCCGGGGGGGGGGGGCTGGTTTTTAAACATGGCTCCTGTTCTCTGGGGCCTTTAACATCGCTAAGTGAAAGATGAATAATCACAAAGTCAAAAAAATGCACATTTACAATATACTGCTGTTATCCATTTGGGGCCTGATTTGGCCGCTATTACCTTCATCCTTGACTGCCATAGACCAGTAACAGACCCAGATGGCCCTCGAGATTTCTGTGCATGTTGTACTTGCTGTATATCTCCATTCATTTGTTTATAAAGGGATATGGAACCATCAGAGGGTTATGGGTATGAAGTTACTCAGGTTTGCTTCTGGGTTTTTGGAGAGTGACTGTATAGCAGTTTGACTGTTGCTTTATATCTTTGGCTGGGATGCTGAAGCAGTTGTCCGTCCCTATTCCCCGGATTTAATCCGCATCCCGTAATCTTAACTATCCTAAATTCCTCACTTACTTCCCGCCTCCTCAGGCATTTCCGACAGAGCAGGTGATTGTCGGAGTCGCCCTGCTGCTGATGAAAGCTTCCGCGATTCAGCAGACAGCCATTCTTACCCTGGGTACGGAGAATCCGTTTCGATTGGACGGTTAATTTCACGTCTGAGTGGATTTGATTGATAATATCTTCGGAGCGTTTTTATTGACCAGGTCTGTCCTGACCTTGGCAAACACGCCTGCCGAATGTGTCGCCCCTGCAGCCTGGAAGGTGGTCTCCCCTGATACGGGGACCTGCCCGTCGCTGGCCCCAGTGCTGTTGCTCCCCCTGCTGGAAGTTCTGTCCTGCTCTATGCTGACGGAGGCCCTGACCAACCCCGAGACTCGGGCTCAGAACCAGCAGTTGGCCCGCTCACTCTTGGAGGCTGTGCAGAAGCCGACCAGGGACTCCAAGGAGGTGGGTGTAATCTGTCCCCCTCATTCCACGAAAAAGGCGCATGTGTTTGCGGGTGTCTATGTGTTCAGATGTCCCGAAACCGGCAGATACACCCCCCACCTTTTCCTGCTGGAATTCCAGCTAAAGCAGACATGCTCTAGCTGTCCATTAATTCAGAACCTCTGCACACGTTTCAGTCCTGGCCTGTCGCCATACCGACAGATTCTTACGGGAATGCTCAGCGACTGCGTGGGTCTTTTGTGAATTTGTATTTGTTTACTTGTTACTGACTCTCTCTCTCGTTACCCTTCCCAGGATGCCGTGCGGCTGCTGCTGCCGCTGTGCGCCTGGTACAGCGAGCTGCTGGCCACCACCGTGACTGTGCGGCGGTTGGGTCTCGATCCGGTGGCGGCCTGTGGGTGGCTCCGCGCTGCCTGCTCCGCCCTCCCCCTTTGCCAACGCGTGCCGGACTCTCTGGCGCTGGTCCTCACCTACCTTGTTGCCACCAGCAACGGGGACGACTGCAGGCTGGCCCTGGATGCCGTCGCCCTAGTGGCCCAAGTGGACCCTTCCCAGGTGGGCCACCATGTGGCTGAATGGGGTAGTGCAACCTGAGAGGCATGCAGAGTATTTAGCTGTTAGTGGGAGGCTACAAGAAGTGACGCTTTCAGTTAAGGGCACTTAGTAGATACTGTCAGGAGCTCACCTAGATGAAGAGGAAAATGATCCCAGACCTGATAGAAGTGGTGCTATGGACCTATTGCACTTCTGGTTCACAGCTTCATCAGCTAACCGTCCCCCGCCCACCTTTCTGAAGTGTTTAAAAAGACCAGGTTCTTGGTCCGAGTTGAGTTCATGGAATTACAGAGCCTTCGTTGGACAGAAGAGGCCAGCCAGTCTGTGAGAGATCGACAGGCGTCTCTGATTGGCCATTAGGCAGGGAGCTAGGAGGTCGCTGTCCTAGGCTAGGTCTGCTCTGCCACTGAGCGACTGTGGATTGTTATTTACTGTAACGCTGTGTAGAGCGTCTGTGTGAGTTTCCCTGTTTAGAATCTGTAATAAGCAGGCAGTACACAGCATCACAGAGAGCTGTTCCTCATACCCGGCACGTTCCGCCCTCTAATTACTGCCGATTCTTAAAAGTAATTGATGTTTCCCCGAAGCGAATTTAAAAATCAGGGCAGGCTGGCTTTTCGGAGTTCAGCCCCCAGGAAGCGGGCTTTTTCGCATGTAGGCCGCGCGTAGCCCCGGGACTGTTTAGTATGCGTCCTGACGCCTGGCCGTTTTACGAGGGCAGCCGTTCCGCCTGGCGGCTACCCACAATGCTCCTGGACTGGTCCTTAATGACCCCCATCACTCCAAACACCGAGGAAGAAGGTTCCCCTGGATCTGGCGCGTGCTGCAATAAATAAAACAATTTGCATGCGATGTGGGCCGGTGGGCCACAGTCTGAGCGCTCCTCTCGCTCGCCAGGTCGGCCTTTTTTTGGGGGAGGGGGGCGCATGCAGGTCCCTTAAGCCCCCGTGATGGGCCCAGTGAGACGCACAGGTGCCGGTCCCTGCCCATTGCTATCCCGGTCGTTTATTTTTGGGAAGCAGCAGAAAAAGCAGAAAGGACTTGACTTACTTGCTGATTCCCCCCCCCCCCCCACCTGCTCCTCCTGGGACGATTAGCCATGCAGATGTTGGGGTTGCTAGGCAACACAGGAGCAGGGTGATAAGCACTTTATGCAAATGCGGGCGCTGTCATCACTCGCTTGCTCCTCCTTTCCGCCTCGCTCCCCGGCGTCCGGCTCCCCGATAAATTATGTGACTTATTTATGGGCCTGGCTGGGTGATTTTATTTTAATCAAAGACGCTGTGAATAATGTATCCTCACTCGCTGGGCTGGGACCCGGCTCTGCATAGCCGCCAGCCCTCGGGTCCTTCTGTGAACGGGGGCTGTCCAGACCGGGCCCAAGATCTCTGACGGCTTGGGACTTTTCTCCGGAACATTCCCTCCCCGGCTTCCAGGGGTCCCGCCCCTTGGAGGTCCTCTCCAGGCGGCGGCGGCCTCTGATTGGTCGCCGGCCTGTCGGATCCGCCGGGTCTGCTTGCTGGTTTGCTGCATGTTTGCGGGATGAGCTGCCAGTTTCTGCCTCGTTTGATGGGAATCCGTGCCTTGGAGTCCGTTGGACCAATTAGCAAAAATAACAATTAAAACGATGCGTTCAGGTTCAGGGTTTATTACTACCCATAGGTAAATTTGTTTGGCAGCAGACGAATCAGCGTCCATCTTGACACACATTTTACATACACAGACAATTGACACACACATTAAGAGCTGAAGGTTCCACACCTATTGAACCACTTAAAAGTAAAGTTTTTTTTTTAAAAGAATATATCATTACAATACAGTCAAACCATTTCAGTTTTCATTGTTTTCCCCCAATGAAGCCTCAGATATTTAAAATATATTTTGTGCAATTCACAGCATGGCTGGTGAACCAAATCGCTGCTATCATTTACTGAACTGTTCCCACCTGAACTGGATCCAGTTGAACCGCTTCATTAAATGGTTTAAAATAAACAGCCTCCCCTAGGGGACAACCAGGGGTTGATGTAAATTCGTACCAGCAGCCCTCTGTTCCTGACAAAACAACTTATTACTTCCCTCTGGCACTGAGCCTGCGTTATGCCATCTGTTTCTTAATGTATATTGTGTTTAAATTTGGTGTGTCCATATTGGTGGCTGGCCAGGCTGCTGTACTGTACATGTAAGATACATATATGGTAGAGATGATAGATAAGCTCTAGTAAACCTCGAGGGAAATTAACATCAGCCAAGGTAGAACCTTGCAGATCCCCAGGGGGAAAATTTTGTCATCTAGCTGCAATGCAAAAAATAAATCCCAGAACCCCAGTCTAACACCACCCCAAGAAACAGATAATGAGAACATGGATATAGTATGGTGGTACAGGTGGGGTAGGGAGTGCAGGCCTTGTAAACATGAACGCTGTTGGGGTTTTAGCATCGGTGGAGCTCGGTAGGTTGGGATTTTAGTGTAGGTCTCAAAGTGTTGAGTCAGTGTAGAAGCTGGGTGATGTTGGGGACAGGGAGGCTAGATGCACTGAACAGACAAACGGCAGGACGCTCTAAGAAGCATCTGAAGCGCTCAGGTGTGCATCTACGGGAGGTGAGCTTATGGTTTGAGGTACCGCTCAACTGAGAGAATGGGTTTCCGAAGATACCGGCGGATGGCCTATCCCAGGGGTTTCCGACTCTAGTCCTGTACAGCTACTAGGTTTTCTGTCCTGCTTGGCTTCTGATGAGCTTCGCCTGTTCCTTGTATTTACCTGAGAACAGATACGGTTCACGAGAAGCCAGGTAGAATAGAAAAGCTACTGGACAGTAGCTCTCCGGAGTTGGAGACCCCTGACGCAGCCAAAAGGTTTTCCTGAAGAGAGCCAGAAAAATCCTTGGTGGCTTTGTTAGACTGATGACCTTCAGAGTGCAGTAGATGTTGTGTAGGGACTCTTATCCTGGCCCACCTTCACAGTAATCTCTGAACCCAGCATCTAAGTAATTGGTCGTCCCATTGAGGGACTCTTACCTCCATATTCATATGCGGTACAGTCCATGCACCCTTATGAGACACTACAGGGAATTGTTACTCCTCTCCCTGTTCCAGAATTTGGTTATGTTGTCATTGACTCGTGTCAATAATGGGGTTAATATGCTTCAAGGCAGGATTTATCATCCAGCTTCTGGACTTTTGCACCTCATCAGCCCTGAAAAGATCATGCAGTACGGTCTCTGCTGCTCCCGAGTAGCAGTCATGCGTGACTCTATTGGTGCGTTTGCAAATCGCTTAGTATGAATGTCAAGTGATGGTAGCATTGTGGGTAGGATATGCGTGTATCTGAGGGAATCAGTGGCGACCGTGTTTAGGAAAATGAATGGTAGGTAGCCAGTCAGAGAGCAGAGGAATAGATTAACTATCTATGTGTGTCCTGTTTCTATACCGTATCGTGTCCCACAAACCTACATGTCCATGTAGGGAAATCTTGTTTGCAGCTGCTGTCCCAGCTCTCTGCAAGACTACCGATGCCCATCCACTCCCTCATGACCCACACACACACTTATCGATGGCCTCGTTCCCCTCGCACCACCCTGAAGACGTGGGGTTTCAATTTCCTGGCTCTCCGGCAGGTCCCTGGCCTCCTGCTGGTGCTGATGCTGAAGCTGGGCAGGGCATCTGACCCCGCGCTGTCCCACGCCGTGCTCTACACACTGCCCAAGCTGGGCACCCATAAGGTGAGTGTCCTCCACATTCCCAGCTGCTGCTGCTCTCACCTTCCACCGCCGGATAAGCAATGGGGCCTCCTCCGCTCTTCCTTTCTTTTATGGAAACTCACGAATTGGCACGTGTTTTCCCAGCGGAATAAATTTGCCTGAAATTGATCTCGATCCCATTAGTCTGAATAACTAATCGACGAGCCAATGGGATTTTAATTGACACGTTTACATATTAACACACATTAAATATTAAATTTTGAATGAGCCAAAGTGCATTAGCATATTTATGACTCATTCGGTGGTACTAATAGCCGAAGGTTTCGCCTGTTGTTAGCAAATGGGTCACGTCAGAAATGGCTTTGTGACACATGGTGGATGACATAGGGTTTCCTGAGATCATCTGTTTAAGGATGTGATAATGCGCAGATATTCAATGACGTTTGATATTTGGCTCTTCTTTTTGCTACCGTCATTTCTGATTGGTCTTGGGTATTTTGTGCCCGTGGCTTGTCGTTAAAGGGCCAGTCGGGGGCTGCACTAACCACTATTGTCTTGCCCCGTTCTGGGTCAGTTCTGTGTTCCTCAGCTGCTGCAGGCCATGCAGATGCTATCCAGTGCCCCCAAGCTGAGAGCTGTGGCAATGCGCCTCATGACGGCCTTCTGGGAGAAACAGGTGCGCATGTGTGGGGGGGCGTGTCCTTCTCTTTACTCCGCCCATCTGTCTCCATCTGTTCATTCAGGTCCTGCCCAGTCTTACAGTGTTTACAGTGCCATTGAGGCACGGAATAGGACTGTAATTAAACTACAAAGATAGTGGCCCAAACTTGTGGTCTTCTGCCATGCAGGACCGTGTGTACCCCCAGCTGCTGAGGCTGATGGCCCAGACGGAGCAGACCTCCACGGTGGTCCTGGGGAAGGAGGACCAGTGGGAGCAGATTTTGGCCCGCGCTGCCTGCGTCCGAGACATCTGCAGGGAGAGGTCAGGGAGAAGTGAAGAGGCCCCTAGAACAGGGGTCAGGAGGGGCAGGGTTTCAAGATGACCTGTAGGTGGCAGTAGTGAGAGCAAAGCTGCACTGTATAACCAGTCGGCTTTTCCTGAAATAGACATGAACACTGATGAACCTGGGGTTCTGTGTAGTGTCTATTTTAGGGGTGCTTTAAGATTCTGCCATGAGGGGGGAGCATAGGGGATGCTTTGTCAATGTGCTTCACTGGTGCTTTTTTTAATCTGTGTCCTCGCTGCCTACCGGCACTTTCCGTGAGCATCTTTAGTCTAGCTTTTCCTGGGTGATAGTGAGCAGTCTGTCAGTCTCATGGCTTTTCCCGTTTACCCCCCCTAGGCCGTACCAGCATGGGGGCGACATGCTGGCGGCCATCACAGACACCATCATGCGGTGTGGCGGAGGCGAGCTGGCCGCCCCTGTGGCTCTGGCGCTGCAGGGGTTGCGAGAGCTCTGCCGGGCCGAGGTCAGTGCCCCCCCCCCCCCCCACTTCCCTTGGCCCCCGCCAACACTGCCACCCTCTCCATACACACTACAGCATCGCTCAGTGTCACTGGTGTTACCCTCCCAATATAAGCGCGCCCTCCTGGCATCTGCTGCCAGGTAGTGGACATCCGCTCCACCTGGACCGCCCTCTCCCCCTGGCTGGCCTGCGACTCTCGCCCCCTGGTGGCCAAGGGGCTTGCGGACATCTTCTCCCTGGTGCCCCAGCTGTCCGTGAAGACAGAGGACTACGAGGTACCGGCCCATCGCCGCCCCCCCCCCTTCCCACAATCCCCTCTCTCTCTCCCAACCTTGGGGGGTCGCAGGTGAGGCCTTGTCAGCATGTGATCAGGTCAAGGCCCAGGAGAAGCCCAGTAATTAGCTCATTAACATTAATTAAGTATCACGCTGTGTAAATGAATAATATAAAACTGTAATTATTATTCTCTATTTGTAAAAATTAGGTAATTATGTTTGGGAACATATAGTGCCTGGACCTGTGATGGTTTGGCACCCCACCCTGGGTTGTTCCCTGCCTTGCGGCCTCGATTGCTTCCAGGATAGGGCCCCTGACCTCCCACGATCCGGAATTGGAAGATGGATGGATGGATGGATGGTGGCAGAAATAGGAAGCACTGATGGTTAATAATTCATCTATGTACTGTCCGCAAACACCTTTTCTTCCCCTATACACCCTGAAATGTTCTTTATTTTCCTCAGAAATTCAAAGCACAGGTAGTGAGCATCCTCTGGGCATACGTGCTCAGTAAGGTAAGAGTCTCAATTCCTTTCCAGAGCATGTAGTAAAAGTGCTTTCAGTATCCTGTTATTCCAAAAGGAATGGAACAGACAGTGCAGCGTCCTCCTGTTTTCTCCAAACTACCTGTCAGTTTTTTTTTTTTATAAGTCGTCGTAAAATTACGGTTCATTAATGTTGAGGCTGGTCCCTTAACGCCCAACAGAAGGTAACGACGAACACTGGAGGTGTTCTCCCCGGTTAAAAATACGGGCTGGCGTTATCTAAATAGACATCTGTGGCTATTAGCAAGCACAAGGCCTCTCTGTGGTCTAGTGTTTAAAGAGATCGTTTGAGGCGATGGGAGCTTGGAAAGTCACCACTAGGGGGTATTTTGTTCCAGGACCCGGAGGTGGCAGGTGCTGGCTACAGGGCCCTCGCGGAGTTCCCGGAAAATGATCACACCATCCTGCACCTACCTGAGCCGGTAACAAAGTTTGCGTAACGTTTACCACGGCGCTGATGTACTGTGGTCCAAATCAATCGTTACACTAATGAATATAATCGCCTTGCTCGTGTAACATGGAGTATAGGGAGGGATGAAGCCTTAAGTCCGGCAGGGATTCATCAGGAATGTCACCTACTGACAGTAACTTGTCGTCGAATGAAATTCTTCTTGTGGGAATTTTGAACCCAGCGCCGTGATGTTTATGTCCCAAGTCTTATTTCACCCGTTCTTTCCTTCTCCTCCTCTTCCTCCTCCTGTCAGAGCACTCATAATGTCCTGGCTGTGATTTTTATGTATACAGCATTTTATTACTGTACCCTCGAGAACCATTAACACCCACATGTTTATTAGCCTGCTGGCTGTTTATGATTTAGGCTCAGGACACTGGATGTGTGTGCACCGCTGCTTTGAGAGGCTGCTTTGGGAGGCTGCTTTGGGAGGCTGCTTTGGGAGGCTGCTTTGGGAGGCTGCTTTGGGAGGCTGCTTTGTCTCGCACCTAATTATGGTGGCGTCTTTCTCACGCCCGGCCCGGCCCGGTCTGGGCTGACGGACCCAGACGGGGTCGCTGGTCTCCCAGCTGCCGGGATTCTGCCTGGAAAAGCAGGTGTCTTGCCGGTGAATCTCAAAGCGGCGATGTCAGGAAATGGCGAAAGAAGCTGTTCGGGATTTGCTACCCCTGGGCTTCCCAAACTGGCTGGCCGGCCCTGTTGGAAAAATTATTGAAAGTATTGCTGTGAATATCCTCACTGGGAACACAGTTCCGAGAGGGTCACCTCCAGAGAAAGAGGGCCTGAATCTCCAAAGCTTTAAAGCACTAAAAGTCATTAGGCCTGAAAAGTACTTTACTGACGCTTTACCTGCTACTGAGTTTGTCCCACTGTCAGCAGCTGCAGGGGTTAGTAATAGTGAGAAATATTTAATCATAATTCACCTCTCGCAGGCAAGGCCACCCAAGCCAGAGCCTACCAGCGATGAGGAAGAGGATGAAGACAACAAGGAGGAAGACCTGTCGGTGCCTGGGCCGTCCTACATCAAGCTGCTTCTCCTCACCCCCGTGACAGTTCACTCAGGTCTGCTGGCCGCAGCTGAAAGTGCTCCTTCAATCAGAAAACGCTTACCTGTGTGCTTTTACTGGGGAAATGCCGATTACCTGTCTCCAGGCCGGCCAGCATTTGGCCCCACGTCTGCAGCGGATGGCCGTAAATCACAGGCCATGCTGATAGGTTGAGTGGTGTCGTCATGGTAATGCTGGGGTCGGGGTGGGGGGGGGGGGGGTGCTGATTCTGGGCTTGGGACCTGAGAAGTGTAGAATCAGGTGTAAGGGGCTGTTTACCGTGCCACTGTGCAGTAAGCACTGCTTGAATAATTTAACCGGTGATCAGCTAATAGTAAGTTCCTGATTGGAGGAATAGGTGTGTAAGCGATGACATCATGGATATACACTGGGGTTTGCAGTTGGTGCCTCTGAATGTGCAGCCTGCTTTTAAGCAGAATGCCAGTCGTCGCTGACCCTTGAGGGTTGGACACCATTTCTCACCTTCCCCACTTCCCCCGCTACATGTTGTACACAACAGCGCTCCATTTAGAGGGCATCTTTTTCCACCAGCAGGGGGCACACTTTATAGGGACCCCAAAATGTACCCTAACTAGGTGATTTTGTCAAGGGGGGGCCCAGAATTTCTGGCTACGCCCCTTGGTTCCGCACGTAGGTGGTGTTGTGTTTCTGGCACTTCAATGTGCCATATCGCTGGGGGGGGTGTTGTGTTAATTACCCTCGAGGGAGGATGGTACCCTTTCTTCCTGGTGGCCTCCTGGGTGCACCTCCCGGGGGGGGGCGGTGGAATGGCGGAACGGCATGGGGACTTTGGAGGGACACTGTGCTGAAACCTAACACCGTAATTCACAGGCTAGACTGACCTGACTGCTCTGCACCCCTCCCCCATCCCATCCCATCCCCCCGGGAAACTGGGGGTGAGGGGGCTCAAGTGAATGAAGGTGAAGTGTCTCTTTATGTCACTGCATTGTGGCACAGGGCCCTGGGTTTCTATTAACGTCTGTCAGGTGATAAGGCAAGTGCAGAGTGTGTTTACAGAGCGGCCTTCCCATTGTTCTGTCCGCCGTCGGCCTCCTCTGTCTCCTGAAATCACCATCCGTGGATGGTGGACATTGTGTGTCCTCCTCTGGCCGTCCGTCTATCCAGTTAAGGCAGAGGTGGGGTGTGCCTCCCTAGTGGTGCGTGAAAGAATTGCAGCGGGGGAAAAAAAACTAAACTTTGTGGGGAGGATTTGAGCTGGGAACGGATCTATTTTAAAATTGTGCCTTTCAGAAATATTAAAAATAATGTGAACACATTAAATGCCTGCACATATTACTGGGCATAAACAAATTAACATAATTGAAATGTGTGAAACAGACAGGCGCGATTGTACTGTTATGACTCGCAACATAATGATGGTTTACAAAGTTGCTCTGTTAATGCTTCCCGGAACCATGGAGAAATTCCTAGCTGCTAGTTGCTAGTGGTGAAAGGAAATATGATGGCAAAGCAAATGAGAAGAAACCAGAAAGGATGACTCATATCTGGAATAGCGTGGTGTGTGTGTGTGTGTGTGTGGGGGTGGGGGGGTCAGGACAAGCACATCGGCCCTTGAGGTGCTTCTTGCACACCCGTCTGAGATCCCCCTCGTTACCCGCAGCTTCCTGCCCCCTGACCCCTCGGGGGCTGCATGCGTACCCCTTGGTTGAGGACGCAGCCTCTTTAGGTTCTATCAGACATACGGCTCGCTGTGTCCATCAGAGCCCCCGCCCAATCAAAGCTCATTGTTGCTAATGGATCCATCCTAATTTGTGATATTTCTGGTGATGGTAACAGGCAGCTGTGTAATTAAAAAGTAACGGATCTGGCTTTGTGGGGGGAGTATTATCAGCTCTCAGGGGGACGCATGTTTATCTCCCAGCAAGGTCAGTCCTGTCAACATGGAGATCCCCCCCCCCCCCTCCCCCGGAACAATGGGCCTGTCCAGCACAGTCTGCCTTCCAGCCACGTGCCCCTCCCTCCCCTTAACAACATGTCCTCCCATGACCAAACCTAGCCTGATCCTGACCTGGGGTCAGCATCTTGGCGGGAGATTAACTTTGAACTTGCTGGGACCGGGGCTGCCCTCTGACTGGAGGGCATCCTTATTACAGGATGGGGGGGGGAATGGTTTACAGCTGTGCTTCCGCCCCCCCCCCCTTTGGGCAATCTCTGCCATCTGTGTTGCCGGAGCTCGCCAACACAGCACCGGGCCCGTGTCCAGTGGCTGATCCACTTCGTACGAGTCCCTGGGCACCCCCCCCCCTCCCGTCCTCTGGCTGAACCTCAGGCCCCACCCACCACTCTCGCCCTAACCTCCCTGCATCTGCTGTCCCCTCCACTCTACACAGTGTGCTTTGTCCACGTCCTTCCCGTGGCATCAATTTTGCATGTTTGGATCTCGATGTGACACATTGTGTTATAGTCGCACGGGCTGTAGATTAATTTGCCCTGATACGGAATTATGTTTCCTGTCAGTTATGTTCCAGTCGCCCTCGGGGGGGGGGAATGCGTGTGGCCATGAAGTCAGAGGTGAGCCTGACCTTTGACCCTGAACACGATCACTCCACACAGCTCTGGAGGGCTTCCTGACGTCCCTGGTGAGGCAGGAGATGGCCCAGATGCCGCGTGGGGTATACCACTCTGTCCTGAGGGGGGGCGGCTCGCTCCGCTCGGACCAGGGCAAGGCGGTGGCTGGGATTCCCGGGTTCATGCTGAAGACCCACGAGAGGAACAAGCAGCCTGGGCTGAAGTCTGGCCTCGCTGGTGAGCACCACTGAATCGCGCCTATAGCCAATTGGGCATCAGCACAAGTTTATCCGATTCTTTCTCGAGAATTTATTGGAAAGGTGTTACTTAAAACTATAATATCTACAGTTGCCCTTTTTTCTACAGTAATAGATCAAAGCTTTTCAAATCTGGACCTCACTCCAAAATCCAGGCCTTGTTTTCAGTTCTCCCAGGTAGTTAGTTTAATAATTACTGATTCTGATTGGGCACAGAGGCTTCACACCCGGCTTACAGGTAAAGGAAGGCAGGGAAATCATCGGTGCTCGGACATCGAGGGCCGTGAATTGAGCTGCTCTAGTACAGACTTTTAGATGACCAACCTGGGCAATCAGTTGAAATAAAAAATAATAATAATAATGTTTTTGTGATCGATCAAACGCTTCTAGGAGGGGCAAATGGAAAGTCTCAGGGGAGAGGCATGCCTGTACCTGCAGGACATGGCTGTTATTAATGTCATACCCCTCTGAAATGGGGCTGCGCACAGCAGTCATGGGTGCTGGATGCTTTACAATTCCTCCCGCTGGTTGTAGCTTGGGTTCTGTTTGGGATTTTGCTGGCAGCGAGTTTGCAGCAATCATTCCTGCCTCTTCGCGCTTTTCTCTCCCATCAACCTCTATAATGGGAAAGATCTCGATCTGACTTTAAAAACAGCTGTTAAGTAAGACTCCCAGGCAGAGACCTTCACGGCAGTAGGAATGTAATGGAAATTGGCCTCTTTGGTGTGAAAGGGGAAGAGAATGGCTGCAAGCTTTCAGGCGCGTCCTTTGTTAGCGGGGTGGTGCCACAGCCTGGCCTCTGTTACGCATTAGGCCGTGCAGACGGGGAGAGGCGCGTTCCCTGGGGGGCTTTTTGGCAGCACCCGTGTCCTTGTGCATTGCAGCCGGCCTGCTGCTCTGCTATGAGCTGCCCGTGCAGACTGACCGGGACGGGCGACCAATCAGCCGCTTCCTGGTCAGCCGGGGGAGGAGCTTCCAGCAGATGTTGGCGACGCTGATCCACGAGGTAAGCTCCTCTTCCTTCCCTCCCCCGCACAACAAAAACATCCCTGGGAAATGTTTAGCGCTCCCTGTCTTTAGTGTCCATCTCCCAATGTGCCACTCGCCCCCCACCCCCTTCCTGGCCCAATTCCCCAAGGCCAGTTTGCATCCAAACAGCCAACAGCAGCCTTCAGAAGAGACACTCTCCCGGAACGGTCCCGATAACCCCTTCCTTCCTAGGCTGCTTCCTCCTTGGCTGGAGTCCTGTCACAAGAGTAATGGAGAGGGACCAGGTTAATGTCCCCTACATTAGTCTCTGTCGGAAGAAGCTGCTGTCTGCTTCTTTTCCGCTCTTTAGGGGCCGTGAGGTTTCAGTTGGCTGTCGGGCCATTTGTCATAGCGGGAGGGAGGGAGATGCGGGATCAGCAGCCGCCTTGGGCGACACGCTGTACACGTCTGTGTTTCAGTCGCTCTCTGGGATTATTTACTGTAAATACTGTGGCGGTGCTCAACATCGCCGCCCTCCTGGACACACTGCGGCTGCCTGGTTTGCCAAGGCACGTCGGCACCAGTTGCCAGGAAGGTTACCGTCGCATTTCAGCCTGGCTAACCGTTTGTCTGATCTGGTGGCGTCAGATGGCCGCGTGCACCAATAGCCAAACTCGGAGAAACTCGCAAATGCCTTCTGCTCTGCTGTCGAGTTGCACCAACGCGTCGCCTTTTGTTTGGTTTTCGGCCAACATATGGGGGCAACGGCGAGGCAGGCCCGTCTGCTCCAGGGAGCACGGAAAGCTCCAGAAGGGTGGGCCGGCCGTAGCCACTGGGGCTCGTCCTGTCTTTGTCCGTGTGCAGCGGACACCCGAAAAAACCTGTGCTCTGAAAGCTCGACTGGGCCCGGCCTGCTGTGTGTCACTTAGCCTAGAATTCTGGGGCTCTTTCTGGAGGGGCTGTTATTATTGAGGATGTCCTATTTTCCTGCCCCTTTGACAGTATATGTCTGGACCGTATGAGATGGCATCAGCTGTTTGAGCCTTGGGCCACATTCAGACTCCAATCTATATCTGTAGATGTTTCCAAAATGTATTTACGCTATGCTACATTTTGACATATCTCCGTCTCCTTTAAACTTTCGACCTCTGTAAAAGAAATTAAGATTCGCGATGGCCCTCAGACTGCATTTTGTCATGCCTGGCGATAGTATCTGTTTTGCAGCCTCGCATTGTGCTTTGGCAGACGCGAGGAAATGAGAGGTGCCACCTGGTGGCACGTGGCGGTGTTGGCAGCTTTGGAACTCTAACTAATCGGGTCGTCACGTGTGTCCCCCAAGGTGAACATCCAGCCGTCCGAATGGCACCGTTCCCTGCTCCTCCCCCAGGCCTGGCTTGGGTTTATGGGCAGGGCCTACCATGCCATATTACAGGTAATTACCGGGAAGGGTATGGTGGGGGCACATAGCATTAAGCCTTCTTCTCAAAGGGCAGCTTTTAAATTACTTTCTACTGGCATTTTGTTGCTTTGTATCCATAAAAGTACAAGCGTTTTGTGGCTCATTAAGTAACACTAACGGCTAAGTGTTGCAGTCATGTGCTTGTGAACCACCTTGGGTCGAATAATGGAAAGTTCCGGATTTCACAGAAACCCTCACACAATGGTTTGACAGGGCCGACGGGCAGAGCTGGAGATGCTGCAGAAGCAGGGTAAGGGCAGCCCTGAAGAGCTGCAGGTGGAGCACCACAACGCCTGGCTGTGGTAAGATACTGGTTTCCAGCACCAGTACTATGTAGTAAACCCAGGCAGCACTAGGGGCTGTCTCACTCTGCACTAATCCCCGGCTCCCAGAACTAGGGTCTCCCTCATTCTGTACTAAATCCCAGCTCCCAGAACCAGGGTCTCCCTCACTCTGCACTAATCCCCGGCTCCCAGAACCAGGGTCTCCCACACTCTGTACTAAATCCCGGCTCCGGGAACCAGGGTCTCCCTCACTCTGTACTAAATCCCGGCTCCCAGAACTAGGGTCTCTGTCACTTTGTACTAAATCCCGGGTCCAAGAACCAGGGTCTCCCTCACTCTGTACTAATCCCCGGCTCCCAGAACAGGGTCTCCCTCACTCTGCACTAATCCCCGGCTCCCAGAACCAGGATCTCCCTAACCAACATCTGAACACACGCGATAAATCGATCGGTAATAACGTGACCACCCTCTCACT
>JAABNX020000017.1:8180650-8190911 GCA_015163995.2 Mormyrus lacerda | reverse complement strand
CAGAACCAGGGTCTCCCTCACTCTGTACTAATCCCCGGCTCCCAGAACCAGGGTCTCCCTCACTCTGTACTAAATCCCGGCTCCGGGAACCAGGGTCTCCCTCACTCTGTACTAAATCCCGGCTCCGGGAACCAGGGTCTCCCTCACTCTGTACTAAATCCCAGCTCCCAGAACCAGGGTCTCCCTCACTCTGTACTAATCCCCGGCTCCCAGAACCAGGGTCTCCCTCACTCTGTACTAAATCCAGGCTCCCAGAACCAGGGTCTCCCTCACTCTGTACTAAATCCCGGCTCTGGGAACCAGGGTCTCCCTCACTCTGTACTAAATTCCAGCTCCCAGAACCAGGGTCTCCCTCACTCTGTACTTAACCATGGCTCCAATAACCCCCTAAGCCTTGAGCATATTTATGTAGGATGCCATGTGTAAGCTCACTGTTAACCCTCTGGGATCTAGGAGTAGGGAAAACACTTTCACTGACTGGGGCACGGTCACACATTTCATTAAATATCATATACTTAATTCATGGCAAATAAGTCATTTCTTGTATATTTGTTTTGCCATTAAACTCATGTTAATCTTAGTGTACTTTGTAAATATGTCAGATTTATGTGAAGTTTATAATTTGACATCAAAGTATAGACATTGCTAAATGCAGTTTGGAACACTTGCAGAAACATAAAAGTACATAGAAAGCAATGCTGGCAGTTTGTTTTGATCCCAGATATCTGACCACCAAAGTCTTGGCTACATGAAGATGACTAAATGGTGTGGTGGCCGCATTCAGTTGGATAAGTAGATAAGAAAAAGCTAACTCATGTCACTATTTCTGGTCTCCTTCCATTGAATATTTAGGAGCTCTCATGTGTATGCATGAACCATTCACACCTGGCCACACCCCCCCCCCATTTTATGGCGCTGATGTGGATGTTTCTGCATCCCGTTTCACTGCTGCACGGTTCGTGAAATTACCATGGTAATGCGATTTGAATATGCGCTAATGCGGCTATTTCGAATGTGAATAGAGATCTTCAGGTGACAGCGGTATTATACACCCCCGATGCAGGTGAAACATAGTAAGATGACATGGTTTACTTTTTTGCCTATTTAACCTAATTTTAAAAACTTTGATACTTCCAACAATGGACATTTTGAAAAGAAGACATTATGGATTTAGTCAAGTGTTTTTCTCATGGTTCTACAATAAGATTTCAGCAAGTTATGGACTGAAATACACAAGAAAGATACGCGGCATCATCGTCGACCCCAGAGGGTTAAAACGTACGGGCGTCCCGGACCTCCTTTGTAGGATCGAGATGCCACAGGGAAGCTCTGGCCAGCTTAGCAATTGGAGATTTGGCTGAGCCGACCTTCAGACCCTCATTTCTCCAGCAGCGGCTCCTGTCGGCGTCGCACAGCTATCAGGGCTAACAACTGGAGTGTGACCCCACACCCATCTTTAATGAGGCCCTGGCTCTTCGTCCTGACCTCTGGAGCCACCAAAAGTGACCGAGGATCCCTGCAGCTTCTCTCTCTCACTCCGTCCCTCCCTGTGCCCCCGGCTTCTCCCATCTGATCTTCCTCTCCTCTCCTCCCTAGTTTACTCTGGCCCCGCATCATAATTCATCCCGGGCTCTTCTCATGTAAGCCGCCACTGGTGAAATACTGGCTGACCGAGATATGTGCAAGGATCAGTTAGGATGGGGTCTGGGGAGACCCAGTGACCAGTGATCGGTCATAGCGGGGTGCAGAATCGCCCCCCCGCCCCGCCCGGGTTAGTCACACTAAATCACCGCTTTCCTCCCATCCTCGCTCTCCCTAGGGTCCGGGACCAGCTGATGGATGTTCTCAAGTCTGCAGCAAAGTGAGTGTTTTTGCGGCCCTAGCCCCCCCTTACCAACGCTGCCCACCTGAGGCATGTCAGTCTTTGCAGCATTTTTATCTAGTTTACAATACAGTATCTGTCTGGTCCGCAAATGACATGATTTTTCACAGGGTGTAACAGATTTGATTGTAACCAAACGATAGGCAGACACACATGCGTTCATTTCGCCGTACTTGCTTGCCGTTTTGATTTTAATGGGATTAAATTTTAAAAGAGTCTATAAATAATCTGGGGTATTTCCAGGTTAGTGCCCTGTCCTTTGCGTGGACCATTAATGTGAAGCGGGATTTAGTGCAGAAGGAGTTTTGCTGGATATTGCTGGTTGTGCGGTTTTAAACGTAGGTACGGTGTGTCCCCATCTGCCCGCAGGGATGGTCCTGTGGTCCAGGGGAACTCCATCCTGGCCCTGAGTGGCCTGGCAGCCACGCTGGCCAAGTATGAGAGCACCCTCCCCGTTGACCCGGATGGCGACCCTAAGGTGAGTCCCAGAGCGCCGCCCTGCTGGATTCTCCTAGTTACAGCGACTTCTTCCCTCAGCCGGGCCCAACCTGCCAGAGAATAAGAATTGCAGTGTTTTGTTCAAAAGCCCTGTTAATAATAATGTTGCAGTACCCAAGGTCTGCTTGATGAACACTTCCTTTTGCTTTCTTGGATATTTTCCGTTGTCTTACCTGTGGAGTGGGTCGTTTTTCTCCCGTGTGAGAATACGCCTGTGTGCTAACTCCTTTCCTTGCTGCTCTAGGTGGGCTCTGAGTTCCTGCCCGCCAGACTCTGGATGTCTGTGGTATTGGAGACTTTGTGGAGCGTGGTCAGCAGCAGATACCAACCCAGTGCCAACGTCTTCCCCTGGTTCCAGCACGTGAGTATGCTCACCTCCAAGCTGGACAATTTAAGGTGTTGACCAAAAGTAGCTACGCTGTGATTCCTACTGCTCTGCAATTCAAAGAGGACCATTTAGATGTGATTTTTTTTTTTTTTTTTTCCTCTGCCTAGAATTATTTGCAGGTGCTGTGCAGAGAATCGTTATATTTAGCCGGGGATTTTTCAGGGCCACTGTTTCAATTTCGATAACATGGCTAACCTCACGTCTGGCTGCCGTTTGAGACCGCCTGGTCCCTCCCAGGAGGTTCGGAGAACCCGCCGCCGACGCCTGAGTTCTGCATGCCCTGTACACCTGTGCGCTAACCCAGTGTTTCTCAAAGTGGTCCTCTGGGACCCCGAATGTGGACTGTCTGGCAGGGAGCTGGGAGCGAGCAAATACGTGGACCATCTGGGGGCCCTGAGGACGGGGGTGTGAAACAGTGGTGGTGTTGACACCCCTGCCCCACCCCCCCAAGGCCTCAGCAGCTGCTGCAGGCGAAACAAAATGCGAAATGGATACATGGCAGTCAGACACTGCCTTCTGATTTGCTTCTGGAGCTGCTCGTAGGTTCAGAGATCTTTGTCAGGTCCCAGGTAGTTTAGGAGAATTCCTAATTTCATTTTCTGTGAGACAGAATTCCGGGCATGCAAGGCTGCACAAAGACTGCCACTGATTCTGGCAGCTCAGTGGCCCGAGACAGGGGTCGAAGGTCAAACGTTGTACCTTGAGGAGGAACCTGAAAACACCCAGCTCTGAAAACGTGAAATCGTTCATTCGGATTCAACGGCGTTTAAATGAAATGGAACTAAGCTGGCGAGTCGACGGCAGACACGCCCATGTGTAATTAGTGCCTGGTACTGGGCTGCGCCGGTGCCGGCTGGTTAATTGACGATGAGGGCCGTCCTTCTGTGCTGTGTCTCTCAGAGGTCCTACTCCGGGGGAAACACAGCCGGCACCATCGCCCGGTCCTGCGCCTCCCTGGCTCTGTCGCTGCTGGTCCCCGTGCTGCTCTCCCAGAGGGACACTGTGCTCGACGTCTTGGGCACCCTGGAGTCCGGTCTGCCGGGGGGTCCTGCTGCCGACGAATCCCAAGCAGTCCAGTTCCACACAGGCCTCGCGCTGGGGATGTTCCTGTGCCGCCTGCACGAGGAGGGGGTCAGGTGGGCCGTGTGTGTGTGTGTTGCATTGTGGGGACCAAATGTCTCCATGATCTGATTTAAAAACCTGTTGTTTTGACGTCGTGGGGAATTTTTCAGTTCAATTTCCGAACCTGTGACTGCACTGGAAAAACTAAAACATTCTAACTCAAAAGTTGGGCGTCTTGTTTATTTACTTATGGTTAAGGGTTAGGGCTGGGAAGGGATTCAGGTTGTCTTGTTGGAATTAGAGTTGTGCCCATAGAAACAAATGGACGCTCCCCACAAATATATGGATACAAATGTGTCCATAACCAACTGTTTGGCCTGGCTGGTATTACATTTTTACATCCAGACTTTGTACTGCGGTATACAGTACTTTAACAATATTTTCAAAAGCAATGCAAGCTTTATATACCTGAAATACTGCGATACATACCCGGAATTCTCTGGTATACCATATTGCCATAATACTGCCCAAGCCTACCCTTACAAAAGGTTATCTGTCTAGTCTGGCTAATTATCTGCTTGTCTTTTGCTTTAAGGAGCTGCTTGGCTGTTTTATTTACTTTTCTTTTTCTCTGTGTCTACTGCTTCCCGTGTATTACCATGTGTCATGTCTCCATGGTGACCCCCTCCCCCCTCATTGTAGTGAGGTCTCAGGGCAGAAGCTGGCCCAGCTGCTGATGAGCTCCCTGGACACCCTGGAGGCCCGTTGCTTTGACAGCAGCCTGGAGTACAAGTGCGTTTCCATCCCCTAGCTGACGTTCACGGTACAGGCTAAGTGCTGCCCCCCAGTGGTGGTAGCTGTACAGTTTGTTATGGTCAGTCCATGCCTTTCTGGTGCAGTGCATTTGAGGCGGATGCTAACGTGAGATGTAGCATTCATCCCCTGAACTCCCTCATCTCTCTCTCCCTCTCCCTCTCTCTCTCTCTCTCTCTCTCTCTCTCTCTATCTCACCCGCCTGCTTGCAGCACGGGATGCATTCTGGGAGTGGGCCTGGTTCTGTCCAGCCTGAGCAGAAGCAGCCGGCCTGAGGATCGATCACGCGTGGTGCTGGGCCTGGAGCGGCTGAGGCAGGAGCTGGCGGACAGCGAGAGCCGCGGGCGAATGGTGCAGGAGGTGCTGTCTAAACCCACCCCCCCCCCACCCCGGTCTGCTCTGCCATACCAACATCTCTTTGCTTTATGTGAATATGAAGGCCATCTTCCTCTGCGTGTACTGAATAGTTTTCATTTATTAAAAACAGACCTCACTGACAGACCTTCCTTACAGGTGTGCATTATATCAGCCTGTTTAGCTGATTCTCCTCTTTAACATAGCAGGTTTATTTCAGCTTCTCAGTGACCAGTGTTATGGACACAGTATTAATTGGTCACTGTTAAGCCCGCCGTTAGGACCTGTGCCCTCCAGCTTCCTCGTCCTCTTCCTCGTCCTCTCTCTCACTTCCTGAACATGCCCGCCCAGGTCTTGGCGTATGCGGTGGCCTGCTCAGCTGTGTCTGCCTTCAACACTGGGCTCATCGACAGCGCCGTCGCGGATGAGGTGATGAACAGCCTGCGACAGATCACCGAAGAAAGCCAGCAGGTGAGCCCCCAAACCCCCTCCCCCCCAGCGGTGGGGCAGGCTCCCCGGGGGCAACGGCCCGGTTAATCACGCTAATCCAGTATCAAAGAACCTCGTGGTATGCTGTTAAGACAGCCATAAAAGCAGACGCCCCAATATCCCCTGGACCCTGCTGACGTCTGGAGGGGGCCGGGGGGCCACAGGTGTCTCTTTGTATAGCTGGACCTTCGCGTCTGCGAGTTCAGAATGTTGCGATTACGAACGCAACAGTTGTTTCCTTCGAAATTCTGAGAATTCCGAATCCAATTATGGGAAGTTTGCTTTTGGCCCCACCAGAGGTTTACGGCAGTAGGAAGTGATTATCAGGGCTTTAACGACGCAGCGATTCACGGCGGAACATCGATGCGTCAGTAACGATTCGCTTGGCACGAAAGCGGCTTAACATCTTACAGATGAAGTTCTGATTGCAGTAAAAGCTGCATGTGTCATCCTTCGAAATATTTCGCTTTAACTAACTGGACTTGTGGAACCTTTCCAGTAACGCGTCCAGGCAAAGCGAGGTGTCCAGCGGTGGGGATCAGGGTTCGATGCCCTGTGATGCTACATTTGTGGTCTGAACCGTCCAGCTTAATCAGCACCCCCCCAAATCTCACAATCTGTGTGTAAGCTCTAATACTTATATGGCAGTGGGTTCAAGTGTTTATGGCTTACAAAGCACTCTCCAGCTCTGTGTTTAAAAGGGGGGGTATCCCCACTGGGATACCTGATTGTTGCTCTATGTTGAAATGGCGCATTAAATCGAGAAACTGCAGTGTGCATGCATTACCTGTGGGGGGCACTGTTTGTCCGTCTGTAATTCATCATAAGATGAACTATATGAACTTTATCCAGCTACATACTGACAGCTTTTGTATTCATATTTGCTAAGATTTTTTTATGGTAATTTTGCTCAGGGGTGCGATAATCGCTGTGATTTTGGTCACTAGTTCTAAGCCTTATTCCCCATCTAGACACCTGGCTTTGCGCTGGCTCTGGGCCTCACCGTTCACGGTCTGTCCATCTGCGGTCACGGCAAGGCGGAGGACCTGCACGGCCGGCTGCTGGCCGCCTGGATGAAGATCCTGCTTGCTGAGGTGTGCCGACCTTTGACCTTGACCTTGCGCTAGCACAGTGTCAGTGTTTTGATTGGCTGTCGGCCTCCTGTCTCCTTATTGGTTCTTCGCCATGGTTGGCATGTTCCTCGGCAGCCGGGAACACAGCTCAGTTAAACTTTTCCAGCTCTGATTCAAAGGTGTAAGACCAAAAGGGCAACAGACTAGTTCTTTGTCTCTGTGCTGCCATCTGCTGGTCTAACGGGGACCGTGTTCCCTGAACAGGGCTGTCCAACCATGCAGCGCCTAGCTGCGGCGAATGGGCTGGTGGCACTAGCCGGCTCGGAGAGCTCCCTCATTCAGGTATGTTGTTGTGCCTCTCTGATGGTCCTAGGCCGCCCACCCCCACCCCGAAATTACAAACACATTCTGGCTCTGTGCATCACACATTGTTTGCTGGCGGTTTCCTCTTATGCTTTGAATTAAAATGTTTAGAACATTTAAAGATGTTAAAATTACGTACAATGCTGTAAAGTCTTGACTGAGAGCCGTCACAACCTTCTGAGTGATTCCCACTTACTGCCGAGTGATAATCTGAACATGGGATTTTAAGAGATGCTGCATGAAGTCTGTCCCCTGCCTCCAACGCTTTGGGGATTTCAGTGGCTGCATACCGCAGTCAGGCAAGTCAGTCTAAGCAGTGGCATGAAGACTGAACGATCAGGTTGGATGGGTGGGGTGTGATTTGCAGTACAGCTATGTGTTCTGCGGATCTAGTGCTAGATTATTTCCTGGTACTTTTAGGTGTGTTTTTGAACATGCTTATTGGTGCCTGTGCACTGCCTTCATTATGTCACCCTGAAGAAAGGGATCTCATTTAAATTTTATTGCATGCTACACGAATGCTTGACACGTGCTGGTGGGAGGTGCAATTGCAGAGGCTGTGTCCAAAGTCACAGTCCAGCACCTCCTGCAGCAGTTATGGGGTTGGTTTGCTTGTCCGTCTGAGTCTGTCTGCTCTCCTGTACAGCTGAAGTGTGAGTCGGGGGAGTCTTCCCAGCATCAGGCCAGGCTGAACGAAGTCATCAGGGCCATCACTCAGGTGAGGTACATCGTGGGGGAACACAGTGAGGCTGTGCGGCTAGTCTGTGCAACTTAGCCTGTCTGGTTGATACTGTGTGATATCCTTCCCCACCACAATCTCCACCATCAGATCGTCACATGTTCCAGTGCAATTGGGCTGCAGTGCAATGCCTCATGCCTGCTGGGACATCTGCATCTTACCCAGCTGTCAACCAATCATATCAGGGCAGGAGGTGAGTCCAAGCCCCCACTTTCTCCATTATTCATCCCAAACGTAAATGTTGATATTTACCCCAATGAACTGAACAGTAGGGGGTGCTGTCAGTCCGTGTGTGACTGTGGACATAAATCTAATAGGGATGATTGTGACTTTCAGGTTACAAGCCCATGTCTTTAACCCTTGCGGTTCCTGCTGGTTAATGATATGTACCTGGGGGGGGGGAATGTTTGCAGATTCCAGCCTTTGGGGTGGGTGGGGTTTTCCATGTCAAGCTGTGTAAACAGAAAAACTTATAATAGAGGTTAAATTTCAGAATCAGCCTGCGGGCAATTCCGATTCATGAGAAAAGTGGTTTGCCTTTGTGGCGGCAATCTTTTCCTTTCTTGAACAATCAGTCACCTTCCTGAAAATTTCTCAAGAGTGATGGATCGCATTGATATGAAGCAGCAACGGCAGTGTGGGAAAGACCTGTGTTTTTTTTTTTTTTTTTTTTTTTTTTTTTTTTTGATGGTACTAAGCTCCAGTAGACAGGTGGGTCCAGAGAAAACCAGCCAATGTAAATCATCCTTTTTCTCTCGTCACCGCCCTTTGCAGTTCCCCCGGACTTCAGTTATCTTCCAGAGAGGAGTGTCATTCGAGCGACTGTGGATTACATCACAGACGCAGGAAAAAAAGGTACTGGTGATGTCGGTGTCAGACCAGCAGGAAGGAAACTGGCCAGTAGAACATTTCCTTCCCTTTCCGACCTGCTCTCAGGCTGAGATCCCTGCCTCCATTTCAAAGTTCTAAAGTACAAGGGATGTTTAATGAAATCATAAGTGTACCAAAGTGACCCTTAATGCACGTTACCATGCTGTCATGCAAGCTTTCTGTCGTGAAAATTCACAAAATGTAACTCATTTGACAGACAGCTCCTAGCTCTCGACACACCCGTACCAGGTACTCGGTGTTCTTGCTCGGGCTGGGAGCTGCGAGGGAGCCCTGAGGACTGGGTTGGGAAGCACTGGTGTAAATGATTGGCTGAATGGAGCTGTCACATGCCCAGTAAATCTGATGGCCACCCAGTGCCCCTGACGAAGGGGCTTAGGAACTGGGAGGGAATATGTACCCCACAGTATTTAATTTGGATTCATTCATCCTCCTCCAATAAATAAACCTTAGCATTTCTGTGAAGTTGTGCTCCCCAAACCTAAACTGCCTCCTACGCTGTTGCCCTCAGGACCTGAGTTCGCCCATCCCAACCTGGTGAAGGTGGCACTGGGACCCTTGGTGTCTGTGGGCGCCAGCTTCCAGTACCCCCCCGTCAACTGGAGCACTCTGCTCGCCCCACTCATGAGGCTTAACTTCGGTAAATCGACACCCGGCAGCGCCAAGCCATCTGTGGGTTCCACTGGGGGCTGGGAATGGCAGATACAGTTGGGGGGAGGGGAGGGGACTGAATGTTCAGGCATTGTGAAAGTGCAACCGCGAAACCCTGTGCCTGGCACTGCGATAGTCGTGAGACTCGTTATTTTAGATGGGCTTCAACTCTTACTTCAGATTTGGTTGGGCTGAGACGTTTTGGGATGATTCTAGGAGGATATTCAGTCATGGAGCAGTCATGCCGTCCTCAATGGCACAAATTAGATGAAATGCTCTCCTTCACCTCTTCCTGAAAAGAAAAACAGCATCTCTCTCATTGCCGCCACGTAGGGGAAGACGTTCAGCACCACTGCATCGAGCTGGCTGGCGGCCAGAGCCAGACATCCCAGAGTGCCGCACTCTTCCTGGGCACATGGCTGAGCCCGCCATTGGTCCACAGTCTGAGCGTAAGTGCGAACTGATTGGCTGAAGTTGAGCTGTTGAGTGTTTTCCAGTGAAAGATACAGGAATAAATGGTAAATGGACTGCATTTATATAGCGCTTTTCTACTCCTACGAGTACTCAAAACGCTTTACAAGACACGCCTCACATTCACCCACTCACACACACATTCATACACCGGTGGCGGAGGCGAAAGGACACTTTCATGGGGTCAGGAGGAATCAGGGATCGAAACCAAATAGCACGATGGGTATAAGGTGAGATTTACAGGTTGAGGCACAAGCTTAAGTGTAAAAGAGAAAATGAAAAAAAACCATGATGATGATGATAATGTTACTTTATCCTGTAGTTTTATGGAAATTTCCTGAGGCAAGTCAGGATTTCAGATGTGTATTTACATTCTGGTTCAAAGAGGCTGTGTCCATGTTGATCTCTTTTAATCCACTCGTGCGTAGCTGCAGGAACTGAATTGCAATGTTATCAGGTCCATGTTAAAGTCAGGCCTCGATTCACGACGTGTCGTAACAGGTCTGTGTCAAAACCTGAGGGGGAAACATATTGGCTAATGATGAAACAGGCCCTGGGAGCTGCCTGACAATGGTGTGGTAATCCCCACC
>JAABNX020000017.1:8167505-8177614 GCA_015163995.2 Mormyrus lacerda | reverse complement strand
TCAGAGTCAATGAGCACTGACACACCCCCATACCATTACAGATGCTGGCTTTTACACCTTTTGCTGATAGCAATCTGAATGGTGGCTTTCATCGTTGGCACAGAGCACTCAACACCCGTTTTTCCTGAAAAGCTGAAATATGGAATAATCTGACCACAGCACACGGTTCCACAGTCTTTCGGTTCATCTGAGATGAGCTCAGGCCCAGAGAACTCGCCGGCATTTTTGCGTCGCGTTGATGTACATGTAGTGCTTTCTCCTTGCATAATAGTGTTTCAAGTTGCATTTCTGGGTGCAGCGATGGACTGTGTTAAGTGACAAGGGTTTTCCGAAGTACTCCCGTGGCCAGATGGCTACATTTGTCACAGTAGTGTTTCCTAGGTAACACTTCCTGAGGGCTCGAAGATCACGTCCATTCAGCAGTTGTTTGCACCTTTGCCCTTGATGCACTGAGATGTCTCTGCAATCACTTAATCTTTTCACAGTATTATGCACTGTAGATGATCCAAGTGCTTATTTCTCTAGTCTTGCATTGAGGAGTGTTCCTTTTTAACTGACTAACAATTCTCTCACGAATCTTGCCATAAAGATGTGAGCCATGACCCCATCCTTCCAAACTGGTATTACTAGTCTTCCAAACTTGTGTTGCTGGAATATTTTGTGCACTTTTCAGTCTTATTTTAACAGTCCCAACTTTTGTTGAGTATAGTGCAGCCATCAAATTCTAACTTTGCATATGCAGTGCCCTGCATAATGTTAGGAAACATTTTTCTTTGATTTACCCCTCTGCTCCACAGTTGAAAATTTCAAATAAAACAATTCAGACTTGATTGAAGTGTACAATCCAGACTTTAATTTAAAAGTTATTTGCATGCATTTTGATTTTGCCATGTAGAAATGACAACACTTTTTTTTTTTTTACATATCCCCTCCAATTCAGAGTACCATAATGTTTGGGACATAGCAATGGTAGGTGTGTTACAACAGCAATGTTTAGTACTTTGTTGCATATTCTTTGCATGCAACCACTGCTTGAAGTCTACGATTCACAAACATCACCAGGTGCTAAGTATCTTCTCCGGTGATGCTCTGCCAGGTCTCTAATGCAGCCACCTTCAGCTCCTGCTTCTGCTGAGGGCTTGTTCCTCTTCAGCACATGGATGACATACATGGATTCAAATGGGGTGACTGGCATGGTTTGGGATCATTATCTTGTTGTAGGATGAAGCGCCCATCCAATGAGCTTGGAGGCATGTACTGGAACTTCAGCAGATAAGATGTTTGTACAGACCTCAGACTTCTTTGTGTTACTGCCATCGACCCTTCCATCAGTGAAGATAAGTGCGGCAGTACCTGAGGCAGCCCAATACACGCCCAAACCAAAACGCCCCCACCTCCATGTTTAGCAGATGAGCCAGTACATTTTAGATATGGGCAGTTCCTTTTCATCTCCACACTTTCCTCCTGCCATCACTCAGATACAGGTTAATCTTGGTCTCATCTGTTCTTAAGACTTTTCTTATTCCACAGGCTCTTTGAAGTACTTCTTTCCAAACAGTAATCTGGCCATCTTGTTTTTGTGATTCACTAGTGATTTGCACCTTGCAGTGTAGCCTCTGTATTTCTGTTCATGAAGTTTACTGCAGATGTTAGTCTCTGACAAAGACACAGCTGCCATTTCAGATCTGTTGGACAGCCATTTGGGGATTCTTCTTTACCATAGTGAGGATTATTCTGCCATCAGCAGTGGAGGTTTTCCTCTGCCTACCGGTCGGTCCCTTTGCTGTCACTGAGCTCCCCAGTGTTTGCTTTCTTCTTAATGATATTCCAGACATTTGATTTTGTAATCCTAAAGTTTGACCGATGACTATAATGGTTTCATTCTTGTTTTTCCAGCCTCATAGTAGCTTCTCTTACTTTCATTGGCTCTTCTCCTCGTGTTTAACAAATGGTTTAACTACAGACTCCAAATGGTAGAAGCAAGCCTAGGTATCTTATCCCTGCACTAATGAAGCAATGAAACACACCTGAGTAACTCATAAACAGCTGTGAATCCAAACATCTCAAACATTATGTTGCCCTGAAACGAGGGGGATTATGTATAAAACGTGTTGTAATTTATACACGGTGAAGCTGAAGTGTATGCAAATAACTTTAAAGTCTGGAATTGTGCGCTTTAATCGTGTCTGAATTGTTGGATTTGAAATTTTAAATTGTGGCGCAGAGGGATAAATCAAGGAAGAATGTGTCTTGCGCTCGAACAGGGAGGGCGCTGTATGTCCAAAATTCAATCAAGTCGGATAGAACAATCTTTCCTTTGTACAGACGCTCCTCCACTTACGAATTTTCAACTTACAAACTTTCAGACATACAAACGAAGAGGACTCTAAGTCCAAACTGTGTTCACTGGGCTCCCGTTTCCTGTCCGCAACATTTTTTTTTTTCTGTGCACCAATTCCGCCTAGTATGACTTCTGGCCGTCACTCCCACCTCGCCGCAGCGTAGCGCGCGTACTCCAAACCTTTTCTGGAATCGGGGTTTGTATATAAAATACAAAAGTCATATAAACAGGCAATACGCAAATAAACTGCAGCTAAACGGAGTAACAGGTTATTGTGCATTTGTGCGTATATGCACTGACTGCAATAGTGGAAAATGGGAAGGTTCTTTCTCGATTACGGCACGGCATATTATAGACAGCAGTTGCCTGCATTACAAAGCGTATGGGTCAAGTAGGAGTTTTGGGGGTCAGTTGGGGGGTGATTAGGTTTGATGTTGGCCTGTTTGAGCATTAATTCCAGTCCTTCATGACAGCATCACAGCACCTGACAAGTCTCTTCACACAGTATGACAGTGAAGTGGCCTCCCTACCGGATCAAAGGGCCGTATCACAGACCGTATACACTGTCAGTTCAATGAACCGCATTAGAAGTTCCTGTTTTGGCAGGAAGGATAAAAACACCAGATACATTTTAGATTGTTGCAAGTTTGTGTGAAGATCCAGCCACTTTGGGCAGCACTTCATTTTTTTGGGGTTCCAGTTGCCCTTTTAAAGGAATTTGATCCATTTCCTTTGATAACTGAATTCTTGCTTACTTGATATTGAGTGTGATGCCCTTTAGAAGCTGTTTCTAAGCAGATAAAGACTTAAAAAGTTTCATCCGTCAGTCTATGTTCTTTCATAGGACTGTCATTCATTTGAATTGTAATGACAAATTGCAGCAACTCCAAAACTGGAAAAGACGTGTTTTACAGGGACTTCAGTGCTATCTATCCACCTAGGTTGTCCTGCTGGGAGTTGCCTAGTTTTGGAGATATCAGCCATGAAATGTCTGTGTTTTCTCAAGTATAGTGGAACTGAATGGCATTCTTTCTGTGGTGTTTAAAGCATCAAAATAAAATAAAAAAAAAACATTTGGGAAGTCCAACAACGACATCTCTTACCAGTTATGACTCTGTTATTGAAGATAATCCACAGACTTTGCAGTGAGCAGTTTAATATAGGAACTATTTTCTTCTACCGAACAGCGCACAAATCATATCACTGCACAGAGGATACCCGGGGTGCACTAAAGCGGCTCTAAAACATATATTTTTTCAGTTTTAGGATGAATTGCCACTTTAAGTAACTGAATGAATCTTCATCCATTATCCAGCCTCTTATCTTGGGTGGGGGGGGGGGGCTGTCCCGGGCTGCACAGAGTGCATGGCTCAGTCACACCCTGAACAGAATGCCAGTTGGAATGAAATTTTAAACTGGAATCGATTTTGAAACTTAAATTAGATCGTTTTATGTGAGCTAACAGATCTGAGATTTCTAAATAACTGTCAGTTAGTATGATATCTGAATGGGTTTGGTGTTTAATAGGCAGCTGAGCCTAACACTGTAGCCAGTGTGTACCCAGGGCCGGGGCACTTCGACAGAGGGGTTTGGAACGGCTGCTTTAAATCCCGGGAACGCTGTTGAAACCTTCCTGGCTCCTTGTGTCCGCAGGTGTGCTGAGGAGGATGGAATGGCTCCTGGAGCTGATGGGCCTGATCCGGAATGTGGCCTACGGAACAGCGTCTGTGAAGTACGGGGAGCCCAAGCAGGTGCAGTGGCCCCAGGCGCATGTTAATGCACGCCGAGTGACTGAGTGGCTAATGGGAGTTTTATTTGCATAAAAATGTTCTGAGGGCAGAAGGAATAATGATTGGTTCAGAGAGAGAACCAATCAGATTGTAGAGGAGGGGGATCCAAGCAACTAGAGGAGGCAAGGCCAAGACGTCTGATTGGTTGGTCCCACCTCCTTTAGTTGCTTGGACCCATCTCCTCTACAATCTGATTGGTTATCTCTCTGAACCAATCATTTTTCCTTCTGCCCTCAGTACATTTTTCTGTAAGTAAAACTTCCATGTGCAAGCGAGTATTTGTCTATGGATGTCCTTTAAGAAACCAAGGTGACATTCCGTCCTGTAAAATGATTGTCCAGATCCTGGAGGGTTAGGTGTGGTCCACGTCTCCGTCCAGACCAGAGTTTCTAAAAACTTTGCCCAATGTAAACTGTGCCTGTAATCGCTTCCCACTCACTGTTCCTGCTACCATTTTGCACATGTGAGTGTATAAGTCTTACTGAAAATGTGTCCCTGACATGGACCTAACCTTTTCTGGAAATTTAAGGGGCAGGCAGCCATTTGCATAGTGCACAAAAATTGCAACTCTGAACGGGAGCCTCATGAATTCGTCTGTGGCCTAGTGGGGGTCAGCCATTATCTGATATCAGCTAAACCACACTGACTGGGAGACGTGTGGCAGGGGGCGGGGTTTCTGTGTGTACTGCTGGGTAACCAGGCCCCCGACTTCCTGTGTAGGCCACAGGCTTCCTGCTGCGAGTTTTCAGCGCCGCCGTGCTTACCTGGGCAGACCATGCCATGCCACTGCTCCAGGGAGTCGGAGCGAGCTGGGCGCCGCGGAAGGAGGACCCAGAAGCGGGGCGGACCGGCTCGCTTTGCGGGGTCCTGCCCAGCCCGGGGCGGCCCGTCTTCCAGGCCTTACTGATACTTCCCCTTAGCCTCCAGCTGCTGCTGACCAAGGAGCCTTGGAAAGGACAGACTCAAAAAGTGCGTTCCACTGGTTTTTATTTAATCAATAATTGTGCATATTTTAATTCTCCGCTCCCATTCTCCCCCCACCTACAAAGCCCCTCTCCACTTACAGCCCTTTTTACCCAGTTCTAAACATGATCCACAGAAGGTTGACGACACATTCTGTATATACAACATAATCGGCTCTCACCATCTCTGGCTATATTACCCCCCCCCCCACCTGCACCCGCCATTTTTGGTGTCATTCTGCAGAATGTTGTGAGCTGGCCGCCCTCAGCAGACCCACAGCTGGTTGTGTGGTTTTCTTATGTTTATTTGCCAAGGCAGGAAATGCAGCCAGCGGGAAAGTGGGAAGTATGCAGCGGCCATGCCGCTTTCCTCCTCTGATTTTGGCTGATTAAATCTTAGTTTACTAAAGCGTTTCCCCCAGCAGGGTATGGAGTAAAACCACAGCTGGCAGGTTGGGAGTTTCCTGCAGATGTTTTTAGAGTAGTTTTATGAAGTCTGAGTGGATTGTAGGATGACCTCACCTTCTGCAGAAGTGTACGCCAGAACCCCAGTCACATCGGATTAAACAGTAATCCACTTGCGAAGATGACAAATGTTGATTATTACTGACAATCTTAAGAGTTGTTTATTGTTTGTTTCCTATTTTCACATGAACCCAGCTGCCAATAAGTACAGAGCTTAATTGGTTTTGGGGGCAGTTAAAGTTAACCAGGAACTGTCACCCCTTCAGTTTTTAGACTGGCTCTTCAGTATCGCCGAGGGCCCGGCCCACAGCTTATCCGAATCGTCCCTCTCCGCCGCCAAAGGTGAGTCCCTATATCTCTGGGTTGCTGCCTGGTTTCTCCGCAACGCTTCAGAGTTGCGCTGTTGACGTGCGGGTGCCGAGGACTCGTGTTTGGGTTGGGTATCCCAACAAGCTGCCTTTCTGTCCTTTACGGAAACAGCCGCCATCGCCGCATTGAGGAACGTCCCTGAATTCCGGAAGAAGGCCGTCTGGGTGCGAGCTTATGGCTGGTAGGTCCAAACTAGCATCCTGACATCTTGGCTGGACCAACCCGAAGAGCGTGGACGTGACAGGACCCGGCCCCCGATCAGTGATCTTCATGTGACGATACCATCAAACAGTAAAGCTTAGCACCCTTATTTCCTCAGAATGTGTGGAGTGAGTCAAGTCACATGACAGGGTCACATCATCATTTTGTGCACCGAAAGGCTGTGATTATGTCGCTCGCGGCTGTAGCGTGAATTCAGCATATCTGTAAATGACAAAGCTAGCAGTACGAGATGTGATTTAACTCTACCGTGCTGTTTGTCATTGATGCAGTGCATGCGTGCAGTGCTTGCGTAACAGAGGAACGGGCATGCCGTGTTGGTGTGGGAAGGGCACGGTGAATGGTGTTCGCCAGGGTGGCCTCACCCTGAAGATCTCTGTGCCCTAGACCGTGACCGTGCATTAAAGAAATGTTGTAAACAAACAGCCTTGTGTCTCATCTGTCCTGCACCAGCAATGTGGGAATGTCTGTGTTCCGGCACTGTGGCGGAATAACGGTTAGGTGGGGTTCATCGTAAATGGCTTTAAATACTGCCTTGCAAATCCTTTTCCAGGGAAAACTCCTTTCCAAAAACAAAAAACTGCCAGTCTTTGTTGTTCTATAAACCCCGGCTTACTGTTATCTAGCCCCCCCGCCCCCCTCCAGCAGGGAGGCGAGCCTGAAGTTTCACTCCCTTTTCATTCTTTTACTCCAACTGTCCAGCTGCTGTTTTCGCTCCCTCAGCAACCGCCACTCGGTAAAACAGGCCCCTGCATTGAGAGGAATATGGAAACAGAACTACAGTTAACAGAGAATCCCAATGAGTGACAGACCCTCTGCTGGCAGAATGTCTGCTCAACGTTTACAGTTTTTTAGTAATGCATTTCCACCCTGTTGTTTATATACAGAACTATAATCAGAAGCGTAAACCTGCACCCTGCCGTTTCATGAAAGATAAGCTCGCATTTGACCCGTGCTTTGATGTTATAACTGTTTAGGTCAAGTGTGTTGCACTACACCAAGAATCATAGATGCTTGAACTGGCAGCTGTCAGGTTATCCAGCTGTGTCTTTGACCATTACGCCACCTGCTGGCGGGATTTGATATGACCAAAATGAGGAATAGTGTTTTTGTTGTAAATGTGCTGTTACTGTGGAGACGTTGAGAACAGGCGACCCGGACGGTACTTGCCGATGGCAAGCAGGGTCAGGTAGCCCTGGAGGACGAAGGGGAAATGGACGTAGGCAGAGACCGAATGCACCATCTGGGATGTGTATGTTCTCAGTGCTTCACAAACAGTCACCCCTGCAGGTACCAGAAACATTTCTTAAAAATGGGGGGGATTGCCAGTGGAATGTCCCCCACCCCAAAACATTCTTTCCCATACCCCTATGATCCCCTATAAGAGCTAGCTCTCTTTTTGCCCACCTCCCACTTAGTCAAGTTTTTAAAGGAAGCCCAGCCCCCCTCCCCATACTGTTTCCCACATCCTGGCCTCTTAGAACAGTCCTGTATCAACCCATAACACTCTGTGTTATCAAACCAAAACAGGAGTTACAGGATACAAAGCGGACTTGTGTTTTTTTTTCCCCATTCTGCTGTTTAATGGCTGTGCCAGAAGTTGGAGTCTGAGCAGGGGTAGGGGGGCAACTGACTGGCGTACCTTCTGCCAGCACCGAGAGGGGGTACACTGGAATCCAGAGGGTATGGTGAGCCCACAGCATGTTCCAGGATGGGGTGCTGATGAGGGACAGGAGCCCGTGGGGGTATCTGCGCAGGGTACAGAAACATGTTTGTGTTGAGAGAGGTATTGGGAGCTCAGCACTGGAACCAGTCCATGATGTAAAACCCAACTGCTGTACAAACAAACTTAACAGGCATGGGGGGGGGGATTGGAAGTACCTCCAAGAGCTATTGTTGATAATCAACTATTACAAAAACTTGAGCAAGGGGTTACCCCTCCCCCCGCCAATAATACGACATATCAAGCAGATTATCATATATTCTCCTTGCCTGTAGGACCACACACCACTTGAGGACAGGAAAGCCAAATAACAGCAACGTACCGTAGCAAACCGAGAATATTCCACAGGTAAAACAAGGCACTGACTATGGGTTTACTCTGAATGTTTTCTTGGGTGCCGATCACCACAAACAACAGGAAAATCCTCTCTGTAACCTGCGAAAACACACACACAACACGTTTTCCTGCTGCCGAAGTGAGAAGCGTATCATCGCACCAAATGCTATATTAGAAGTTCTTCTGCACAGCGTGTGTAGGCCTTGTAACTTAAAGCGACTTCCAAAGTTATTTAAGCATGGTAAATAACAACAAAGTTATCAACAATTGCCTTTATCAACCCTGTTACATCTGCTATAAAAGCCATCTGCTACCATTATCGGCTGCTGGTGGAGGGCGGGGGGCACATACTTGCACGAATCGAGGCAGGAGCGCTCCCTTCTCTATCCCGTCCGCGATGTGGAACAGCTCCAGCACCGACAGCAGCTGACAGAGGCTCATGGCCACACCGACCGAGTAGAAATTATCGGCCAGGGCGTCTAAGAGAGGAGCAGATTTCAGCAAGTGTGCGTCACGTACCCAGCAGAAATAGCCAGGGATTAGTCACTACTACAAACTCCTGGCGAAATACCATGTAAATGCATAAAAGAAGAACGGAAAATACTTTGGAAATTTAAGTGTTTATAATGACTCCAGATACATGAACACAACGGTATATCTTTGGGTTGAGCGTTGGAAAGTTGAGGTCTCCGCCCATTTAAGGGGGTCCAAGAGGTTGTGTTAGCTGGTTTCGATTACTAGGGGGCTACAAACCCTCTCTGCCCCATAATTTACGCCCATGCATGAAGTCAACCAATATTTCACGTATTTCCCCGCCCGCACACACCCACACACGTTTACATATGAAATGCCAGCAGCAACTCGAGCCGCGAGGTTTACCTTACCTCCGCCGAAAGATAAGAATCTGGCCGTCAGGTTGGCAAAAATCCATGTGTGACCGCAAAACTGAAGTAGATTATACAAGAAAAGATAGACAAGTCTGATGCTGCACCTTACGGGAAAAGATCACGCAAAGGAAATGCATTAGTTCAACCATCTGCCCACAGTGCGTTTTATTGGAATCATTATAAAGGCAAGCCTGCTTTTCCTATGTATATTTAAAGTGGATGTGAAGAGTATGATGACAGTGTCCCACAAATGATTACGTTTAATGCAATTAATAAAGTAAAAACACACTGACAAAAAGTGCCTCTGCTGTGTAATTCCTTCCAGCGAAATAATCAGAATGGGTGCAAAACTGCCAAAAACGTGTTGATGGGGGGACTGCGGAATGCAACTGACAAAGTCATGCAACAAAACGAAAGTAGATATATTTCTTGCACGCCTTATTAATTACACTGTAACTCTGGGGCACGTGTGCTGCACCATACCAAATGCAGCCTTTAAGGAAATTAAACATTACAGTTAATGCCAATTACAGTCCTACATAGCACCCAGCGTAGGCACCGTAACCGTATACACTTTGAGCAGGTATTTCTTACCTCATTTGTTTGCTTTTTGTTTAATCAGATCTGCAATCGATCTGCCTGCGAGGCGTTTCTTGAAAGTCAAGCGTAAAATTGCTCATTTCAGGAAGTTAAAAATCTTCGGATACGTTCTGACGTCACTTGCGCTTTTCCTCGTTGGAGCCAAACTGCAATGGCGCCCATTTGTGGCCTAATATAAAGCAGCGAATTAGTTTATTAGTGCAGCTATAGTGTAATTGTAATTATCATATATGTATGCTTTGCATAAATGATCTATTAATTATTATCTGCCGACTAATAATGGTTTTAGAAAGAAAACATCAATAGACGAAAAGAACTAGAACCATGTGGTTGATACCGCATGTCATGATCCGCTCCGTCCGATCCTCCCGTGTGCCACGCCCACCTCATTACCTGGTGTTCCTGCCCGATTGTGTT
>JAABNX020000017.1:8137179-8151226 GCA_015163995.2 Mormyrus lacerda | reverse complement strand
TGTATGGTGTGTGAGTGAATGGTGTTTGAGTGTATGGTGTGTGAGTGAATGGTGTTTGAGTGTATGGTGTGTGAGTGTATGGTGTTTGAGTGTATGGTGTGTGAGTGAATGTGTGTGAGTGAATGTGTGTGAGTTTATGAGGCACTGCCGGATAAGTTGCTGGTCATCTCTGGCATTAGAAAGTTGCTTCTGTCCTCTACCTCACTCTTTGCCAGTGTCTCCTGCTTCACCTTGTTCTTGTGTAGTGCTGTCTCAGAAACTCAGAATTTGAAAGCAGTCAGCCTCGCAGTGTAGCCTTCTAGCCTGCAGAACAACGATTAAATCAGGATTTAAAAATGCTGAATGATTTTTAAAAAATTGAGTGGTATCTTAATTTCTCCCAGAGCTGTATATGCTGTACTTATGTAGATGCATACGACTAGAAGTCAACAAGGTAAAACCAAAAGTCAGATGTTTTGTCTGTGATGGGTTTTCTTTTGTTTGTGTGTGTGTGCAATGACGTGTGTTTTCCCGAGGTATCTGTGAGTCAGATGATGGAAACAGTTTACTTCCAGCAAATGAGTGGAAATGTTTGGGAGTCCTTCTGCACGCCTGGTTATGAAAACTAGAACTGATATATCTGATTCAAACCAAATAAATGGACAAGTTTCAACATTTTTTTCTACTACTAAAATTCAAGGGAATTTACGAAGTCCGGGAGGGGACAAGGGAGGGAAAAAAAGATCAACATTTGCGAAATCTCGCAAAAACATTACATCGCAAAACATATTTGTGAGATCTCGGAAAACATTAATAACTGTGGTGTGTCCGTTTGAAACACAAAAGATGGAATTTTAGCCTATTCATTGAATATTAAGTATAAACGTAAACGATAAAGACATGTCCAGTTAAGTGGGCTTTAGGCATTAAACTTTGGGGGACAATGTAATGTAACTTGTGTTCTTATACGCATTTATTTATTAAATGTCCATTCACTGCAAGTGACTGTAAGAAAGACAGCTGGGCTATTGATCAAAAGAAATAGCACACACCACCATTAAAATGTTCATTAAATATTCGACCGTACATAAATCTGAAAAATGGGTGTTCGCTTTTGTTGAAAGACATGGCAGCCGGAAAACTGAATAAAGTAAATTTTACCGCGGTGCCAGAGTTAAGGTTTAAATTGGGTTGCCAACTTTCTCAACCCCAAATGAGGGACACTTTCTTGCAGGTGCAGGCGCAAAGCAGCTGACCAACAATAATGGAAATGCAACAGTGTCTCATAGCAACGTTTGCATGAGTTTAGCCATGCTTACAGTAATCTATTATTGGCTGACGGGACTGTGGTTGGAATACGGGGCTGGTGCTGCCCCTGAAGGGACAAATCAAAGTCACCCATATATATAAACTTATGTCCGATATTCCACACAGGGAAAGAGCATTCGCTGTATTCAACAGAATGCTATATGTGTAATCCATCCATCCATCTCTTACCGCTTTTCCGGGTCGGGTCGCGGGGGCAGCAGTCTAAGCAAGGGAACCCAGACTTCCCCCTCCCCGGCCACTTTTTTTTTTAAAATATTTTTTTCTTAGAGTTTAGCTCTGAATGCTGAATAAATAATTACACATATCCTCAGGGGCGTAACTTTGGTTTGAAGATTGTGGGGGGTTGCGGTTTCCACTGTTTTAAGGGGAGACATGATTATTGTCTGAACTTTATAAGCCAGGTTTCATTACTGGGGGGTGAAATCCCCCCGTAATTTGCTCCCATGCATGTGCTGCTTGGATTTTCCGTCTCCCCCTTGCTGCCCCCAATCACGTGTCCGTCTCCCCTTTTCTCCGACATTCGTGGCTGCGACAGGGTCCTGACTGCAAACGTCCTCCTACCTTATCTGGACAGTCTGTTTTATGTCAGGTATCCAGCAGGTCATCCAATCTATCTGATGAGTTACTATCTGCCTGAGATCAGATGCGGTTCATCAGAGTCATAGAAAGATAGAAAACCTGCTAGATACCGGCAGTCCAGGATCAGGGTTGCCTGCCTCTGTTTTACGTCATTGTTGTATTGTAGTATGGTTTTGTTATTTAATTATCTATTTGTCTTAATTCATATCTCGGAAACCTACAATTAAAACACAACACTTCCTCTAATGTATGTCGTTGTAACTGTGTTCACTGTTGATTTTTAATCAAATAAACAATTTAAATATACGGTAAATGGGGGAAATTGGCTATAAGTATGCTTATAAGTATGCTTTGGCGATAAAAGTATGCATATAGACGGCAAACCAGTGATGACGTTTTATAAACCTACTTTTACAAAATCCCTACATCAGTTTGTCAAATCACTAGATGGCGCCCGTAACCATGAGAGGGTAAAAATAAGGAAAAAAAACTCGATCGGTAATCACTTTTGCCGCGTATAAACAGACATCGCATTATTCCTATTTGTAGATTACTGTTCGTGTAAATAATTGATTGGTTCAGACATACAAAATATTATTGGGCAACATCTTTAATATACTCATGACAGAACATTGAGTAATTTGAATCTGAATCAAAGGACGGAAAAATACCAAGTAGGTGGATTAAAAAAAAAAAAAAACAGGATAAAAAAATCTTTGAGCCAAGTAATTAAGTAGGAATGTTGCTCTGCCTTTGGATAATCTAGGCAAGTCTGTGATGTGCCCTTGGGGGACTGTAAAAGCCTGACGCTCACCATGCCAGTATTGATGGCAAGGTGCAGTTTCGATGTTAGCAAAGTGCAAACTAAAGCCTGTTTTATTCCCTGCTCAGTCACTGGTCGGTAGAACGTAAATGCAGATCTCCTACCTCATTCGCTTGCCAAACAAGGGCGTCAATATCCTGATTTTGTGATGCTGTTTTTCTGGACCAATGACATTTTTTCCTTATTCTATACATCTCTCATTGTGGCTATGGAATACCTCGTGTTACCACGACGCCAATAGATAGCACTCACGACGGAATAACGCTGACCCTGAGTTTGGGGTGGCCAGAGGACTCGGCACCCGACTGATTATTCATCACAACGTGACTGACGACCATCTTTTTTCTCCATGCAGTCTCCTCCACATGTGCACAGCACGTTTGTCATGGCTGACTAATTGAGAGCAGGATACTTTCGCTTCTCGCTGCGGCTCCCCACTTTGTCCCGATGGGAGCTTCTCACACTGGCCCCCATGCACGGAGAGATGTCACCTCAGCCTCACTTCATTTCACAAGGTACCTTTCTCGGGTCTTACATGCAACCTGCAGCTCTTGTTAAATAAATGCCGCTGCGATTAAAATAGGGTCAAATCTGCTAACATGACATTAACATGGTGTCAGCAACCCCACCCAGCCCTTTATTTAAGTCAAATTATGATTAGGATCCTGAACAGAGCGTATCGACAGATATCTGAGTTTATAAGAGGGAAAAAATGTATATATAGGCTGCTCTCCAAGTGCATCTCTCCTAGGTTTCTGTGACGTTGTGCTGAATAGACCTTCGAACCAATTTTTGTCTTGCTCCTTTGCGATACGCACAAAATTTGGTTGAACTCTTGCCGTACACTTCCACAGACACTCACTAGAGGCGCTGTTAACAGTTGTTCACATGCTCTGTATTAACAATTGAAATCTGCGTAGAATTGTCTATTCGCTCTCAATGGATTGGTTAAAAATCAATATGGCAACTCATTCAAAGAGACTATTTATAGTCTCACAGGCTGCAAGAGGGTGTCTCATGTGACTACAGTACAACTTACCAGATAAATGTCATATTGTAGAATGCAGAGACTAAGCTTCACATGAGCTGTAATACCCCTCCAAGAAAAATGAAACAGCTGAAGTTTCATCTGATTCGGCCTGATCTCTTGCTTTGAGCCCCTCCTACTATGTCAAGGTAACCAAATCTTAAGACTTATAGACCATGGTCAGAGTAAATGCTTTAACACAGACCAAGAGCATCTGTAGCAGACAAGTAATTAGAATCAGAACTGTCATTTACACTTAAGTGTTTATCAGAGTGATGTCCTGTGGAAAAACACTGTTCATCTGTCCTGCTGGCTGAAGCTTCTGGAATCAGTGGTGAAGTGACAGCATTGGGAGAAGATGATGACATGGTGAATCATAAAGCCCCAACACTAATCTATTGTTCTATCAGAACAGAGATTTTATTTTTTTCACAGCAGGACCTTGTAATCTCTTGACTTCTTTTTCCTGAATAAAAATTGGTTAATGGTGAATTCATAGGTGCATAAACATTTCTGTGACCTATGCACATATCTGGCAATAAGCAACTTCTCATTGAGGGCAGGGGGTCATACTTTTACAGTTTTTGTTCTGGCCTTAATCCTCTGCGTTCAACATGCAGAACTTGTCTTAGATTACCACCGCTTAATCCAGTTAGCAGGTTCCCTGACAGAGTGGTCACATGTCCATCTCTCAGTCATCACCTGCCCAGTTCTCATTCAGGAACCCCATGTCCCACATTGATCCTCTTTTTTCATTCATTACTTTACAGTATCAGAGGATGACAGGTCATTCCATTTTAAAAATCAGCACCAGAACATTTAGTAATTTTGTATTGTTACAAAATCATACCTCAATGATTTAAGATATTTTACCCATATAGACCAATATTTAACCAATTTAGACGTTTGGTGCTGAAGATAGAATGTTAATTTTTCCACTACATGTATATTGTTTACTATGTTGATCCAATCATTATTTGTAGTCAAATGAGGGAGGAGCCAGTTTTACGGCGTTTTTGCTTGCAGACAGGAGAATACCTAGCAGATATTTCACATCCACTCAGATCCACATCTATTTTACCAAGGTACTAAAAAATCAAATGTAAATGGTACAATCCTTTCACATCTTCTTTCGAGGTGTCAGATATCCCTATCCAAAATTGTCTGATTTGAGGGCAATCCTGAAATATTTGCCAGTGGGTGCGTTTTTGATTTCTGCATGAGCACCTACACTCTTCTGACTCGTCTTTTCTTCTGACTGGTACACTTTCTGTGCCGGAGTAAGACAAAAAAATGAATAATGTTCTTCCGACAGAATTCTGTCCATGACTGTGAATTAGTAAAGGCCACTGCAGTTCGCAAGTTTTAAGCCATTCATCCCTGGTAATTTTGCAGCTACTTTCTCTTTCCCATTTATGCGTTATATAATCTGTGGTGTGTTTCTTGGTTTCCTAGCTTAGATGCCTTTACCCATAAACCTTTATGACTACTTTTAGCATTGTTTTCATAATAAGCAAGTTCCCTTTTATATTTCATTAAAGTAATGGTGCATGACTTGTAGACATTAATGAAATCTTTATTATCCACATTCAATTCTTCTGTTAAAACTTGAAAATTTAGCATCTGATCCTCATCCATTATTGTACGACGGGCCATAATTCCTCTTATAATACAATTTCGGAATTTAATGCATTTTCAGGGAACGCTTCTACAGAATGCCCACATTCGCTTTCAGGCCGAGTGGTTTTCTGGAAGCTTGGCTCATCAAAACCGAAAATGCCGACCAACCAGGGAAAAACAAAAGGACGGATTTAGGTGGAGTCTGGTTTGGAACCGGGGGCGGTGGCGACGGATCCCTCCTGTTTTTGTTCAGATTTCCAACTGAATTCTGCAGCAGGTCATCAGTTCCGTGCGGGACACGCGCCCGGCGCTCTGACTCAGTCAAAGAGATGTTTTGTGCAAAAGAGCTGAGTGGGATGCAGGTTCCAGCTGTGACAGCATCATGTGGACTGAAGGTGGCTCCCATAACAGACAACCTTTGTTGGGAGCCACCAAACTCCCTCAATTAATGTGCACCATGTTTGCAAACGTTTCATAAAACTCAGAGAAAAGGGCAAAAATTTGTCCCTTTGCTAGTCAGTGAGGCTCCTCAGAGTCCATTTATTGTACCTGAAAAGGTACAATTACCTACAGCTAAGGGTACAATTCACAGACCCTTGTAGGTACAGTCCGAGTGACAAGCAAAGGTACAAATTTTTACCATTTTTTCTGGGAGTTCGCATACAGAAAAATATACACAAAGAGGATTTTTCACTCGACTCTCATCGAGACTTTGATAACGACATGCAAGAAAACCTGTTTGCGAGCAGGTATATAGGTATAGCTATATTACTTTCAAAGACCAAAACAAATAAAAAATAGAAAAAAGCAGTTTTAGCATATGGCTTTTCTCCCAGATCCTGGTCATGGGTTGAGGCAGTTTCATTTTCAGTTTTGAACAAACGCAATGTGGATGAAAGTAAGCTTGTCCCCAAACACACTGTCACCCAAAGACATGGAGCACTGTGAAGTGGACAGAACATTAAGCCGTGATGCTAAAATGGGCTTTAACATGTCAGTAGGAAGTGCAGCAGTGCATGTGGCTTCCTAGCTTGTGTCCTCGCTCTCAGGATAACTGTGAATTGTCCTGCTTTCGGAAAAAGCACTCAGGAAAACAACACCTTTTTTTTAAAAAAAGGTTCTCCTTGTTTTTTTTTTCTTTGTGGTGGACCCCTCTCTGTCAAACTATTTCGGTGAAATGAAGGAAGTCTCGACGGGGAGTAGAGACCCACCTATGTTGTCCCTGGTTTGCCGAGGGACTTCAACTGTTACTTACTGCTGGACCTCAGGCAGAACTCGCATGTCGGGCTATATAAGTGAAGTGGAGCATTATTACCAGGGTGAAGTGCTGCTATTATGGTTCAAAAAACTACAGAGAGATTGAAGAGCTGTTGACCTCTATGGTCCACAATGATAAGTACAGGTTTCTCTTCTCAGATAAACATGGCAATGTTACATAAGCTTTTTCATTTATGGCGCATTCAAAACATCATGTGTCGCAGGGTAACCATGATAGGGTACACATACTGTTGCCATGTTTTTAACAGAATTTTAGGGCCTCTGAACTGAAATGTTCCATCCTCCGCAATCACTCTCCTTTCATAGATGTGTGGCAAAGAAGGTGTGATGCATGATGGGATTGGACCACTAGAAGCTATAGAGGACAACGTGAGAAATGTGGAGGGAACTTCGTGGAAATAAGAGTCTAATCAAGCTTTTCATTCCACCATAGAGACTCACAGCGGAACCTAATGCGGTATCCGGGTTTTTTTTTTTAAGTACGGCCTGTGGAACGTATCCATTTCATAGAGAGAAGAAAGCAAGCTGTTTATGCTGACAGAGTGTGATTCTGTTGAAAATACTTTGGCAGAGTTAATCTTCTGGAAGCATCTAACTCGTCATGCTTTTATCAAACCACTGCTAAAGTTATTTTGATTCACTCATCGAAATCCTACAAAAAGATGCGCGACAAAAAATAAGCCCGGGCACAGCAGAAAAAATACATCACAAAAAGCATGCAATGCCAGCTCGTACACGTCGGGTGCAATTAAACTAGGAATCCATTTGGGCGCTAGGTTTTAAGCATAAGTTTTGTAACTGCGGTTTAATTAATTCCACAAAATTTTAATTCACTTGCAATTTAAACACAAATCCAGAATTTACGTTTTGTTCAAATCGACTATATTTGCCATAATATATTTGCTTTGATAGCCGTTTTTTTTTATTATTAGCTAGCGGAGGGAAAATGGGGAGAAAAAAAGCGAAATCGATAGCGTCTGTTAGGCGTTATTCATGACTTGCTGAAGGAGCAGCGATGTCAGAGACGCCGTGATGCGGGAGCGGAATTGCGAGGCTGTCCATTATTTTATCTGTGTGACATCGCAATTAGGGACAGAAAACATGGACGGGAATTGACCATTAGTGTGTAGCTTTAAATGAAGTGTAAGTAAATAAAAGAAAAAATCCATTAACAAAAATTAATATTTAATAATCACTTAATAAGCTTAAGTAATTTTCCAACCGAACGTAAACTTCTCTGTATAAAAACATAGGGGTCCATATTCAATTTCATCAGTTAGGCCTATGTCATTTAAACTTATATTACAGGTAAAAGATCGCATGTATATTATTGTTCTTGTTGACATTGGTGCCCTGTACTCCCCAAATTAATGTACTTACAGTACACTAAACGCGGTAGTTTTATTATGCAGCATGGTTAATATCGTCATTACATTTTCAGAGCATACAGTATTCCCCAACAGCCTGTCTTATTTGGTGTCTGATTTCTATACTCTGGTATTTTGTAGCTCTATATTATGTTTAAGCCTCCCCTGGATAAGCGTTTAAACGAAGTGATACACACACACACACACACACACATATATGTGAAAAAGCATTGAAAAAGCTGATATCGCATTCGCTATATTATATATATAATATTTTGGACTATATATAATATAGCGAATGCGATATCAGCTTTTTCAATGCAACAACGAACAGGATTTCCTCAAATACGTTTACAGTGTTTACATATCAATTACACATATATGAAAGAAACCTAATAACTATAGACCACTAACTGCAAATTAACGTTAGAAGATGCTGTATGTTCTCAGCGCCGACTTACTTCGGACATTAATTGCGGCAGTATTATCTGGATTCTCCGCGGGAGATATTTCAAACTGCTTGGACATGGTACCACATCAGCGCCATCATATTTCCATCAAATACCAGCGCCGGTGTAACCACGGCAACTCTCTTTTTACATAAAGCCCATCTTCAGCATCATTGTCTTATTCCGGGACGGTACCGGCACAATGGTTACGTGCTGTCTGCTTCCCCCCCCGCCCCACCTCCTGTATAACTACCCGCTTCACTAGGTAAACCCAGCCCTGATCTTTCGGGTAGATTAGCAAGATATTTTTTGACCGGTGGGATTTTGCGCTGAGGGAAGGGAAGGATAAGATCCCGATCCCTGCATGGGCGAATGCCAGTTTGCAGTCAGTCTCCCGGAGCTCCTCCTCTCCAGCCAGAGGGGATCGGAAACATCACATTTCAATGAGAGCAGGAGGGCACCAGGCAGGATCGCACTCTCCATTTCAGCCGACCTTCCCATCACCGACATCCCCGGCCTCTCCCAAGGTAAGGGCTGCAATCCACATGGTTTGCACCGACACCTTAAACATCTGCCTTATTGTTTGTTACTGATACCCAATTCAAAGGCTGGGCAACTTAAAACGTGACCGTCTGGTTGTTTTTTTGCCACCATTGATAGTTTGACTCACATATTTTCCGGACAACGTTCATCACCTGTTTGCATGCGGTATATCATGCAGAATTATAGCCTGGCGGAGAATTTATAGTTTTTCTTTACGTGTTTTCCATTCTTAACACGTTATCGCTTTAGCATACGCGTAAAAGATATTCGGTTCAATGCACATAGCTGTGGAAGTGGATTTATTTGTTTATTTATTTATTATTATTTCGCGAAAAGTATTAAGTAGGTTAATAGCCGCACGCATCACATGGCGCGAGGCTGCAGGAGATGTATAAGATAATTTTCTGTGTCTGATTTCTGTATTACACAAAATTAAACCCCCCAAAAAAGAAATTTTATAAGGGAAAAAGTCTTTGGAAGTCGTTTGGCGACTATTTCTGTGGAGCCCGTTACTTATTACATCGAAAGTACAACTGATCTATTTTAATTAAGCTGATCTAATCTAATTATGGACTGAACGCGGCGCAGAAGTGCGTTTAGATAAATCAGAAATGTCATTTAAATCGCATTTTTATAGTAACAGTGGTCTTTAAAGGGAACTATGTTAGGATATTTTAGTCTGACTATACACAATATAAGGAAATCCATGTTCCTCAAATACCGTGCTTGTTTACTACATGTTTTCCCTTCGCGTCAATATTTAAAAAGGTAGCGAACACAACGTCTTATGCAGTGCGTACCTGTTACTTTATTATCAAGAAGTTTTATATTGTTTTTCAATACGATAAATAAGATATTAAATTATAGTATAAATAATATATTAAATAATCACCCTAACACTATGGTGCCACAGTGATTGTATTGGGCCCCACATTGTTTAGAATTGTCCTAACTTTCCACCCCTTTATGATGCCCCTACCCTAATTGCATGTATCACTGTGTCATGTTTATTGTATTTCTCTGTTAATACCATTAACATTGGGTGGTTTCTCCAGTCAAGTCTGTTAAAATGCAATCTTAATCAGCCTTTCAGTATTAGATTAGATTGGACAGATATTTTTGGAGAGGATCCGATTCAAAAGGTATATAGGCTGCCTAAATGAACAAAAATATTACTCATGTTGAAATGCATGGTAACAGGACCTTGAGCCTAAACCCGCGGTTGCAAAGTGTGGATCGCTTAAAACATAACAGAATGCACCAGTACAGTGAATGGGGCTTAGTGTTTAAAACACCGTGTGTGTGTTATACGTTTCAGTCGTAGTGTGAATAGACAGAACTGACTCTTTCAGCCGCCAGGTTACAAGATTTCACACCACTTCTCCTGTCATCCTTTGATGTGTCTCCAGAGGCTGTTATGAAGAAGCTCTTCGGTGCGTTAGACCCCGGAACACACTTGGAGTCGCCAGTCTTTTTTTAAATTCGCAGGCATCACCATGCAGCGCATTGGATAAACCCAGCTCGGAAACCTTCCACCTGACTAATAGAACGGCGACGAGCCGCCATGGGTCCGAGACCCCTCAAAGTGACACAGAGTGACCCTATCCTGGAGATGGGATGCAGCAGTCACTGTCGGCAGTATCTTCGGAAGAAGCTGAGGCCGGTGAGGGTGCTGGGGTTTGTCTTGAGCCTTGTAGCAGTAAGTACAGTTTCCTGCTCATTCGGTGCCTTGACGTGGAGTCCGGGGTACAGGGTGGAGGCCCCTATCTCGCCAAGTGGCTTGTCCGGACCGGTGCCACATCGAAGTCTACTGACTGCCAAGCAACAGGATGCCCAGAATATTTCTGCGGACACTTTGAGGGCATCGTCGGGTAACCACAGCCAGGGTGACTACCCACAAGACCTCTTCAGCCTGGAGCAGAGGAGGCAAGGGGCTGTCATCTTACACATGTTCGGGATGCTGTACATGTTCATCTCTTTGGCTATCGTTTGCGACGAGTTCTTCGTTCCTGCCCTGACGGTTATCACCGAGAAGTTTACCATTTCTGACGATGTGGCCGGTGCCACCTTTATGGCCGCTGGTGGCTCTGCCCCAGAACTTTTCACCTCTGTGATTGGGGTCTTCATCTCCCACAGCAACGTGGGCATTGGGACAATCGTGGGCTCAGCAGTGTTCAACATCCTGTTTGTGATTGGGATGTGCGCACTGTTTTCCAAGGAAATCCTGAACCTCACTTGGTGGCCACTCTTCCGTGATGTGTCCTTCTACATCCTGGACCTGATCATGCTCATCATTTTCTTCTTGGATAACTACATCAGCTACTGGGAAAGTTTGGCACTGCTAACAGCCTACGCAAGCTATGTGATTTTCATGAAGTTCAATTCTACAGTAGAGGTTTTGGTGAAAAGCTTGATTAGCAGGAACCAGGTGGTGGAAGTGGAAGTCCAACCGAAGGTGAGTTACCTGTCACTCTTGCCTTCTGACAGTGCTGCACACAATTTCTTGTTCTTCATTCAGAGATGGGCATGTAACATTGCTACGATGGTCTGGAGCCCCATCCTGGGTTGTTTCCTGCCTTGCGCCTTTAGCCTCGGGATAAATTCCTGATCCCCCACGACTTTGATAAAGCAGTTATGGAAAATAGATGGATGGATGGATGGATGGATGAATGGATGTGACATTGTATCAGAACATTACTAGACCATACAGACCCTAGGATTTGACACCATGAGGTATGGTCTGTACTTGGACAGCGTCAAAATAGGGTCTATAATATGTTGCTATGCAACAGATGTATGACACGAAGAACAGTGATTCAGCCTTGTGTGGTGGTTACTAAGGTGAAACTCATAGCAACTACTTTGAGTAAACACTCATGGAAAATATGTGCCAGTGCCAGATCAGATATCTGCTGATGTTAGAGAGGTAAGACAGGGTAGATATGGTGACCCGGTGTTGTTTGATGCACATTTTTCCACAGCACTATGTTTTCCATAAAATGCAAATACATTTTTATAAGCTTTATTGTGTTGAATATGACAAATGTTTATAGACGCCCATTTCTGTTGCTGCTCCTAGTGACTTCTTAACTGGCTTTGAGTAGATGTTGTGAGGATGTTGGTAACATCTTTATAGCCTGGTCTCAATACCTTGTACAGCTGCTCTAATTAGGTTGATTGGATTGGTTAGAGAACCCCATGACTTTGTCCAGGATAAGCGGTTGGAAGATGGATTGATTGGCAGGTGAACCCAACATTCCTGTGATGAGCTGGCATGGTGTGAGGCCAAAGCAATGGATGTCAGATGATGTGGTGGTTCAAGATTACAGCCTGAGATCAGAACTTTGTTGGTTCAAATCCCAGGATATCCCTGCTGTTCTATCAACGGGCCTGCGGTGTAGAATATAGTAACATTGAAGGGTCTTAGAGGTCAGAATGTCTACTGGTAAGTTTGAGAACACCTGCTCTTTCAAAGAATGTCTACTGGTAAATTTGAGAACACCTGCTCTTTCAAAGAATGTCTACTGGTAAATTTGAGAACACCTGGTCTTTCAAAGCAGCACCTTTTTGCACTAAATATCTCAGCGGTTGGGGCCTCGTTTAAAGGATTCAATGTTGTGTCAACACAGGCAAAGCTGACTTGTCCAGAGCATTAATATCAGTCCTGTGCCAGTTGGCTTATTAATTGAGGCTCAAGATGCAGTAATTTTATGGAAATTGCAGAGCCGATGAGCCCCACAACATTCAGCGTAGCCATCTGTGTTCAGGGCCCGCAGGCCAATAATCCAGACTTTCAAGTTAACCTGTCATTTCCTTTAACACTGTCAGTATGAAGGACACATGGTGTGCAGCTTTTCACTGGAAATATTTTGGACTTTATGGGGAATGAAAAATATGTCATATTTGGCCAAAAAACACAAACATTCTTGACACACTAAAGCCCATCACTGTGAAAACATGGTTTTAGTTTCTGAAGGCATTAAGACTTTGTCCCTTGATATAAACGCTTAAGCCTATAATATCGGATCTCATTTTCAAATGAAATAGCGATAATTTATTATGATGGTTGTTTTTAATCATCCTTAAATGTCAAACCACTCTAACTCGAAATGACTAATATGAAAAAATGTATCACCTTTCCCTCACAGTCAGAGTGCAGCTTGATTCAGTCCCTATTGTCCATTGCTTTCAGTCTAGCTTGGCTTAAAAAGAATGAAGAATGCTTGAAAAATCGTCAAGCTGTTGGACGGAAGTGAGCGTAGATTGGCTGCAGACATGACAAGCATGTAATTTCCGCGGTTAATTGGTTTTTAAGAATCTGGAGTCTCATTCCGAGCTCAGTGATTTCATATTAATATTAGTCGTGCTTTCCCTGTTGTGTTTCCAAAGCTCCTATATTCCTTGGAAGGATTGATGCAACAACAAAATCCAACACCAGTGTCTGTAAAGGCTAAGCTGAGCAAATCGTGTCCTAGTTGGATGAATGAAATTGCAGGAAATTCCATAGCGGTGTTAGATCAGATAAGTTTGCAGATTGTTTTTCTAACCTCCAGGTACCTGGATGCCTGAAAGATAATGTGTTCCATCTTTCTTACCATTTTATTTATTAGCTGGAAGATAAGGAAAAATGATGTCAGATTTGTTCATATAAGGATCAATGTCAATGTTTTGCACATTTTTAATGCAACGATATACGGTTAGATTGTTCTATTGCATCAAATAGCTTTTGGCCTGAAAATGTGACCTCTAACCTTTAAGGTAATGGCTGTTTGACTACACAAAGTACATGCGCAGATCCAAAAGCGGAGAAAGAGTTATTGGTTCAATGTGAAAAACTTTATAATTTCAAGATGTACACCAGTTTTAGATTAATGTATTTATGCATTTTGAATGTTTCATAACGTTTTAATTGCCTGACAGTAGTGATTTTTATTTTGTGTTTGTTTTTGTAGGGTTTGTTTTCCACTGAATCTTTGTAATTAGTATTGGAACTACGTATAGACCCAGGTAATTAATAATAAACTTTTGGTACATTTGGTACATATACCCATTC
>JAABNX020000017.1:8122354-8137079 GCA_015163995.2 Mormyrus lacerda | reverse complement strand
TCTGGTACATTTGGTACATATACCCATTCTCTGGTACATTTGGTACATATACCCATTCTCTGGTACATTTGGTACATATACCCATTCTTTGGTACGTTTGGTACACATATCCATTCTGCTAAAGATGTTTTGGGTAGAAGTTGCTGCTAATCAAGCAACCGATGTATGTGTGACAGGTCACTCAAAATAGGCAAGTAGCTGGTTACGCCTTAACTTTACGCTTTAGTTTACGCATTACTGCCTGTTATATCGCGTTTGGATTTGGCACATGTCAACAGTCTTGTAAACGACAGGCTTTGTCTTGAAACATTTTGTGCTAATGGTCTTTTGCTGAACGAATGTGTAAAGCATTTTTACCGTCGTATTTCTTGTACATGTCTAGTGCTCTCAGGACCCACTTTTGGTTTGAATGTGTGCAGAAAGATTTTCGTTGTCATGTTAACTCCTGGTTAACAATACCGCTGTTCAGCTTTCAGGAAGTTACAGTGACCTTGATTATAACTTGAGCCAGGAAATGCTTAGAAAACAAGCAAAAACCTTGCTGAGATGGCCCCGAGCAGTGATCCAGTGAGCTTGTTTTACCTGCCTCCCAGTGAACGGCTCACTGGATCAATTTCTATCTCCATGTGACCGGTTCTGTCTCTTTCCTCTAATGAGTCAAATTTCAAAACTCTCTGTCTGTGTTTTGAGCGGGGAGGACATCTCACGGATGCCTACTGAGAGCACCTTTGCACAGTGTCCAGGCTTTAGTCCGTGAACGTGCGCTGTGATCAGCCTTTGTGACAGCCCCCCTTTTCATTTCAGCTACTGCTCTTTTATAATCCTCTGAGCACCTGCAGAAATATGCGATTCTGAAAAGACATGCAGAAGTGTAGCGGGAGTGGTCAATGAATCTCCAGAATTCTGTCCTGGCTTCAGAAAATTCCCTTTTGTGCAAATGAAACGCTCTCGCACACCCTTAAAGCAGTAAGTAATGCTCCGGCTCAGGCATTTATTAAAGGGTTCAAATCTCATACTGCCGATGCAGGATGTGATAAATGCATTCTGTGTTTACATAAACCACAAAATCATGCCCCGCACAAGCTTGATGGGCCAAATGGCCTCCTCTAGTTTGTACCTTTCTTATGTTCTTATGTTCTAAGATGAGTAGATGAAAGTATGGATGGATGGATGGATGGATGAAAGTGTCATCATCAGGATGCAGCAGAAGATACTGCATCATGACATTGAAAGCATTAACAGGAAAGGACAGAATATATTTTTACAGTAAATTTGATCGGAGTAGTGAGATATTTAAAGAACAGGTGACAGATGCAATAGTATGACAGTAAATGGATCTTGTTAGCTGTTCTATGGTATCAATTCAAATATTGCTTAGTAATGGAAATTGGCTTTTGTATTTTTATGTAGGAAGTCATTGGGTTTGCTTGCTTGAAGGTCAGTCATGAGCATGTCAGTCGGTGATACAGGATGGACTGCTTTTGGTGCAGAGCATCTCCGGTCAGCATCCCGGCTGCCGTTAAGTCGGCCGAAGCAGGCCGAGGGGGCGCCCTCTGCCAAAGCACGAGGTGTACCTTTGGTGGAAGAGGCAGCGGCGTACCACTCGCTTTCCCAACACATAGGAAACTAATTCAAGCGAAAAGCCTTCAATCCAATTTGCAGAGTTATACATGGGACATGATGCAGCTTCAGAGATGGAGGAGTCCATCGCCGGTACCCCCCATCTAAGAGGTTTGGTGAAAATAAAATCATGTCCTTGGCGGCTGAATGGTGAGTTGGCCAATGGCCAGAATCATGGGGGGTTGCACAGAGATGTTTCAGGATGTCTCAGCAATGCCACACGATCCCTTACCTGCTCCAAACCCTAAAACAAACCCCTGTTATGTATAGCGTGAAATGACGCTGTGATTGTTGCTAACGCCATTCTGCTTTTGACCTTTGAGTTGACATTCATTTTTCAAAAAGTGTTCTGATGCATGCTATTACGGTTCTGGGTGGTGACTTAGTTTGAGTTCTGGGTTCTGTATAAGGTAAAATCCTCTCTCAGGCAGGCATTCCATCCAGATATTGTTTTAAAGCCAAAACTGTCCCTATCAAGTTTGGGGTGTGACAGGGTGGCGCAGATCTGCAGCAGTAACTGAGTTGGTCTGTTTTCTCTTGGCCTGCAGCGCTCTTAATAAGATGTTTGCTGTGCTGTTCTCTGGAGTTCATCAACTCTGTCCCGAAAGTTTTCAAAACCCAGGCAGCTTCCTGCTAATTGTAATGGTTGAAACAAGTAGCGTAATTGAAAATGCATTTAGGATGGTGTCTTTGTGTTGGCAGTTACACTTTTTCTGTAGGCCCTCTTCGTATAGAAGTTGGTTAAACTTAGGCTGTAGGGCTCTTGCTGCTTCCCTCTACTCATCAACAAGGAAGCTCCGATGTTGAGTCCATCCTCACCGTCTGATGTGCCTGACGGCCGCCTCAAACGCCACCTATCATTTGTGGACGTGGCTGTTTTCAGTTGTGACCAGGTTTGCATTTGCATTTTTTTAATGATTAAAATGTAACTTAAATCTTACAGTGTTTGAGGAAACACTTTTTTCCATTAGATCTGTGATGAGCTTTGAAGTAGGGCATGGAGAGATGGTAGCCCAACGCTGAGCATATGATCCCATCACTGAGAATGTAGAAGCATCGGTTAAGCTGAACCGCAAGGTCTTGGAGGTGGGAAGGCAGGAAAACCAGGTGCGAATTTGAGAAAATATGAGTAGAACATGCAAACTTAACATGCATCCAGAGCTATGGGGACTGCTGTAGGTCTGAGGCCATCCATTCTGAGAGAATACCTGCACCAGTGTCAGCTTTTTAACGGAAAGTTCTGGCAATGCCAAGGAGCCGAAAGTACCATATTTGTCAGAAACTATCGTAGATAGATAGATAAGAATCTTTATTGTCATTGTCATTTGACAGCGAAATTGAGAATGCTTTGACACACACGCTGCACCCTGTTGCATTCCAGACTGTACCGAGGGCCATCAGCTTTCTCAGTCTGCAAGTGACAAAAATAGCAAGTCAAAACAAGAGGTCGTAAATAGAGTACATCTTGCTTTGGCTTCAAGGATATGGTGGCAGAGGGAATGACAGCGTGGCCTGAGATGGGAATTACTCTTCTAAATATGGTTATCCCTCTCAGTTAATCTCCTTAGGGTCTGGTCCCTCGGCATCTTATGTGACCAGCCCTGACTCTTGCCCTGTTAGGCTGCATTTGACTGCCGGCCATCTGGATTGGTGATAAGCAGCATCAGGGGCCAGTGGAGTCAGGTAGGAAACGGCTTGGGAGGGTTCAGTCTCGGTGATCTGAATCGTTCACCTTTTATTGATTTGCATGGTAATTGATATGGGATTTTGACCTTTACGGGCGGTGCTGGGTTTCTCCTGTGCTTCTTGGGTTTCTCGTTTCTCCTGTGCTTCTGAAGCCCTTGGTCCATATCATGAGCATAGATTATGGGGGAGGGGATTTGTCAGGGGGGAAACTGGCCAATTCAACCCCACGTCCCCAAAATAATCACAAAATGGGTGGAGATCTCCAACCCCACAATCTTCACCCCAAAGTTAAGCTCTTGGTCCACACTGCATCATTCACGCTCTTTTCTGGTGAAACTCAGGTACCCTTCCTGCTCTGCTCCCATACTATTAGACAGGAATGCCCTGCCTCTCATGCTACCCAATGAGGAACTTTAATTTTAGACGAGATCCTTTGCAGCCTAGTAGATCTCTGCTTCAGGAATGCATTAGTGCTCTTCCCCATGATGCAATATGTGCCATGGTTGAACAGCAGGGTAGGAAACATCTTGAGTTCAATGGTGATGCAGTAGGTAGCACTGCTGCCTTACACCTCTGGGACCAGGTTCCACAGTCCAGAACCATGCTGAGGTTAATTGGAGTTTCCAAACTGCTTGTAGGTATGCCCTAGGATGGGTTGCACCTACACACTCCAGAACCCATGTGACCCTGTATAGGACTAATGGTTTCAGAAAATGGATGGCCTAGGAAAGTATAGTGTAAATTACATACAGGTCTCACAATCACACAGAAGTGAAAGTAGCCCTCAAGGCCTTGTTTACATTAAACAAGTGTGAGAGTCCCTCGACCAATCCTAAGCACTCCCAGCAAGGCCGAGGCTCAAATTCATTCCACAGCTTTCGCAGGGTTGCCGGCCTCTTTAGACTCATAGTTGACTCCCTTGTTCCCTGTGCTCACTATACCTGTAGAGGGAAGTGTGAAGATAATCTCGCATGAAAAGACATGAAGCTCTCCCCGGCCTATCCGCTCGGTGCCTCCTTTGATCACAGCATACGTTCAGCCAGGCCCGGCCTTCTCTCTGATTGGCCCCTGCTAAACGCGAGTATGCCAATCATACGCTCTGCCCAAGAATTCTGTCTTCAAAATGGAGTTGAAAAGCATCCTTTGATTAGTGTTATTATTCACCAGCTTGTCAGAACTGGATAGTCTGGATAGTTGTTGACACAGAAGAAAACCAAGCAGTTCAGAGGTTTGTACTGTGAGCGGTCCTTCTGCATAACGATGGGTGACAATATTTGACAGTAAATACTGGATTCTTATTAAATTATTCTGAACCATATGAAATCATATTAGGTTAATTATGTATGCTATTACATTGTGCTCTGGTATTAACACAGTGATACAGATCTCATTCATTGTGATTCATGATTGTGTAAATGATCCTTGTGCTTGCACCTGGAATCCAGTCAAAGGTGTATTTCAGTAACAGTTCTTTTATTGATATTTTTATTACAAAAAAGCAGATATTTTCATTTGTTCCTATGCTGGGTTATTTTTCATCAGTGAATAATTCTGTTTTATTTTCCGCTGGCTATGCTTCAGTGTAGGATGGAGGGTGGATGTCCCACGGGAACTTAGCTGAAGCCATGTGCTGATCACATTCACTGCCTCCACCTGTGCCGTATTAGCTGTAATATAAGCACAGGATCTGTTTTTTTTTTTTCTCTTGGTGCCCTGACTTGATCTATCAGTTTGCTCAGTTCAATTGGGTTTCTGGGTGTGGTCCTTTTCTCTGGCTGTGGTAGTGAGAGGAAAACTGACAGTTGCCCGATAATATATTTGTCTGTTTTGATAAGCCCCAATAAACTGCTTCCTGCTGTCCATGTGGGAGCATTGCTGTGGGAGCACGCTGTCTTTAGACTCATCTCTTGGGCACGCGGGAGGAACTAGGGCCCTTCCGGGTCGCTGCGGACGCACAGATTTCAAAAACGCATACGCCAGCAGGCCACGAGAGTAATCCCCGCCTGCAGAAAGAACATTCCGGATCATATCGATATTGCTATGACGCACAGTTTCTAAATCCAGCCCGGTGGGTGAAGGGAGGTGGTGTCTGAACTTGCTGCAGTCTTTGAAAGGAAACGTGGCACATGTGATTGCTGGGGGTGGTGGTGGGGGGGAGGGGGTTTCTCTCTGGTTGCCAGCTGTGGCCACTGACATTACCTTGGCTGGGTCTTCCGCATCGTCATGTGACAGCCGGTTGGCAATCACTGCTGCTTGGAGGGTGCTGTAAACAAACCCAAAAGGTCCACCTGTCCCCGTTTCCTTATAGTTGCTGTTAGTCTGCACTACATGGATTCATGAACGTGCCCCTGACACTACCAAGCACTTCTGCGCTTTCTGTGATCCCGTCACTTTTAATTAACCGCAATTAAAGTAATCAGGCACGTGTCTCAGGCTGATCTGTGAAGCTCTCTGGCAGGGAATGTCTTTAAATGAGTCATTTGCAGACACGTTTGCGGGATCTAAGTCTTGTTTTAGACTCCAACTATAGCGTCAGACATATATTCTGCAGTGAGGCAGAGACAGAGACTTGGCATACAGAAAACGGCAATATGGGCTCTTTCGCTCTTTGCGTGAGATGAATTTGCCGATGCATCGCGAGCATTCAACACGCCGGCTTCCAGATTGACACATTGGAGTCGGCATAAATTTCGCAGGTCAGCGTTTTATCACTGCCTTCCGTCCGCTGCAGATGTATGCTGGCCGATTAAAAAAAATAAATAAAAAATATGTGGTGAAATACGCAGTTATTGATTCGAGCAGAAGTATGAAGTAGCTGAAGCGGAGCTCCGCTGTCCCTGAGTTATGGCTGCCTGAAATAACCTCTGTCAAGTCAGTCCATGTGTAGCGGTTGGCAGTATCATCCTGACTCTGTTTCACTGTGGCTTTCCTGATGAACCCCAAGCACCTTCACCTGCACTGTTAGCACTGTGATTTACGGGATCTACATTTGCTGGTGCATATGCCTGGATATTTTACTTGACTGATTTAGTTTCAATATACTACTCCCAGGGACTAAAACCAACAACCTTCCGGTGAAATCGGTGTCCTCATTGCGCTTGTTAATACACCCAAGAAATAAACCCAAGCAGAGTCTTTTTGTATGTGTGTGTGAATTATGTTTATATGTATTACATTGTGGGGACTAAATATATTTTGTTTGGTTACTTATGATTAAGGTTAGGCTTGGGTAGGGGTCATCATGTTGGGATTAGAGCTTTCCTCATAGAAATGAATGGCGAGTCCCCACAGAGGTATACTTACAAACCTGTGTGTGTGTGTGTGTGTGTGTGTGTTTTAATTGCTGTAGAATCTGCTCATCAGATGGCAACTGACGGCGTTTCTGCAGGTCAGCCGCCTCATCACTTCCCCACCTGTCCTTATCCTTGTCATGCTGGACGGCGCTCAGCTGGGGGGCAGGCTTCCCTTGAGGCCAGGCAGTGACTGCGTTTATGGGGGTTCGTCATGCGGTATGCGGCGGGGGGGGGAGGGTGGGCAGGATTTCGCCCGGCCAGATTTTCATCGAGGCTCCGGAATTCGAGAAGTAATCACTGTGGACATGGCATTTTTTTTAAAAATGTTCTAACTGCGACTCGCTCCGGAGACCTTAAGAATGGACACTGAGACCTTTGTGGTGGCTGTGAATGCAGCAGTGCTCAGAACACTGTCACCACCATTAAAAAAAAACATTAGATTTTTCTGTACTCACTAAATATGAAACTCTGTGTTACCCTGGGACGAGTGGCCGAGGTCTGACTTATTTCTTTTAAACGTGTTAAGCTATAGATCGGCTGGGCTGTTCATTCTTACAGTGTAAAATCAGGTATTTTTCTTTGATGCCTTTAACTCTGTCTGCTATTCCTGGTTCAAAAATGTCTATTACGACGACTGTTAGTCGATGGGGCCTGATTATGGAGGACGTGAAGGTCACGATGAAGGTGAGGGAGGTGAGGTTCGTAAGCGTGTTTTTAAACTTATCCGCACCGAATGCTTTACAGGGACGATACATACATACGTCTGTCTCCGTGACATTCAGAATGTTGGATGAAGGATTAGTAAACGAATGACTCAATGATTAGAGAAAGAAGGCTTATTTTTTATGGAGATGAAGCAAGGGGGTCATGTCTGCTCCTGCGCGTTCTTACTCCAGCTGCACCTGTGGTGGTGGTGGGGGGGGGGGGGGTTGTTATGCAAATGCAGGTGACAGGTGTGTCTAGGGTGTGGGATCGCGGCACACAGCACGTACCAAGTGACAGATACGCAACTTAGACAGATGGTGTCCTTCAGTTGCACTACTTAGTCACGGTAAATGGCAACTAGCAGCAGGGGGGTTAGGACTGGGCCTAGACCGGAACGTAAGGTGCCAGGTTGTCATCACTTCCTCCCCCACTTCCTGTCATGCCCATTAGGCCTGCCATGATTAGTCCACGTAGTCAATGAAAATGCATCAACATCAGTATTTTAAATTGACATATTGTTTTTTTCGTAAATTATTTAATGAAATTTCCTTTTCGATTTCCAAAACACTTCAGTTCATTATAGCAAATTTCCTTTAATATCACCATGTAGTTATGGCAGTCGTTCCGATAATCACAACACAGAAAAGGTGGTTTTACACTGTGCAAAGCTCCATGGCATACTACAGGGGCAGTAGCGCTACGCACGAGCACCTGAAGAGAAAATGCACTGGCGCTATTATGAATTTCTAAAATAAGCAAAACCACTATAGGTGTTGTCTGTTCATGTTTAATAAATTACCATTAGTACAGACAGTTTTTCAATATCTTTTGTTCTTGTAGCTGCTAAATATACTCTTTATTAAAGTCATAGCTTTCATTGAAGTTTTCATTAAAATTTCCATTGAATAAGTGTTTGAGAAAATGTTCAGACTAGAATCTGGGCTCATTATGTTGTCTGCTTTCGTTATTATGATGCGTGTGTTCGTAAACGTAGGGCTTGTTGGGACTAGTATTATTATTGTAAACTATAACTGAAATGAAAACAAATAAACACCAAATAAAATGATTTGTGAAATGAAATAAAAATTAAAACTGTATTTACCAAAAAAACCGCAAAAAGGTACCACCACATCACCAACCATCTTTTTACCTTCACAGTATCTCCTCCTTCAGTGGATGTTGTAGCTATTCTGCTGTCCGTTTCTTCACCGCAACTTTAATGCGTATCGCTTCCATGATCTACTAAAACAGTAGCGTGTTGTGTGCTTCGTTAACCAAAGTTAATAAGCCTAAGGATATTCCGAATTTATACAGATTACTAACTTTTGTAACTTTTGTAGCATACCCCTCATTAATATTTTAGGCGTACTACTAATCTGCTTTTCAAACTGCGGTCGTAAGTAAGGTCCGTATAGTGCTGACAATCCGGTGTCCATTATCTAAAGCCCTGCAATGGCATACACTTTGGTGTTATTAAAGTAAAATTAACTAATAAACTTTATTTAAATTAATTGTTTAGGCCAAACGAATAATCGGTGAAATAGTCGATAGATTAATTGAGAGAAAAATGGTCGTTAGTTGCAGCCCTCATGCCCATGGCACCTCCGGTGCGTCGCTGTGCCTAAACAGGATAGGCGGTCCAGCGGTGCTCTCTCAATTAATTACATCGAATAAGAATAACTGTTTGATTGTTCTTCTCATTTCCATTTTAAGTGACCATTGTGTGTGTGTGTTTTGCCTGCTGAGTTTAGCTGAGAGTCTCCATGTGTGCCCCTCAGCGAGCTGCTCTTGGCCTCTTCAGCGCCATGCTCGGCCTTGTCCGAGGCCTTGTCACGTAGCTTTTGTCATTCAGCTGGCTTTGTCACCGTATCACAGCATCAAAGCCTCCTCTCCGCTGCGTGAAGTAGGGCAGTTAATTGGAACTTTTTTGTTAAGCGTAAACCGATTTATCTGTGCTTGTTAAACATTTTTCACTGCTGTTTGAAAACTTTATATATTCAAGAATCTAGTGCAGTTTGCCTAAATTGAACCATATAAGAAAAGGGTGTCAGCCCTACACATTTTTGGGTTTCCCCTCATTTAACGACCCTGATTCAGTTCCTTGCACCTTCTTGTGCTAATTACCACACAGCTCATTTGTGGTGGGAAAGTACTAAAGCTACACAGGGCTCCGCTCCCCCAGGAATGGAGTTTCACACCCTGATATAGGAGTTTCTGTGTGGTTATGCGGGTTGAGCTCCAGGCCCTACTTCAGAACCACGGACAGCAACATGCTTGGCTTGGTGGTCGTGGTCCGTTTTCAGAGGGACTGTGCAACTCACAGACAGCTGCTGGCCTGTGGTCCACAGCATGGCCAAGCCTGCTTTAAAATGGGCCTGACGGGGTCCCTCTTCCTTTGAAGCTCAACAATCATGTGGATGCTGAAGTGGCCGGCGAGCAAATGCCTTTCATGGACGCGCCGGGCTCCGGCTAAAGCCGTTTCCTTTTGCTGAAGGCTATTTCCATGCTGAGCCATTGTTGTGGCCGCCATTTTGCCTCCAGGGTTTTTTTTTTGGGACCCATGATGAACAAGCTGTTGATCAAACATGGCCACTCTATTGTAGACTTTTACCCTGCACACTGAGACAGTTGGTTGTTATCTTTTGTGATTTGTTAGCTTCTGTTTGGCTAGGATAGATTTTGGTTAATCCTACTATTGGCTGTTTAACGGCTGTTCGTTTAGCACAGAGAAACTTCGCTGTGTTTCTTGGTTGCCGCAACACTCATCATCTTTAAAAAGAACTATGGGATTGGTCACTGCATAGGCCAGCATCTGGGCAGGATGGGCCTTTGTGAGAGGCTTATATTATGGGAGGGACTCAGTCGACATTTTAGTATAGCTGATATGGTGAGGGTTAGGTGAAGCCCAAACTAATTTACCTTGACCTTGGACGTCAAGGGAAAACCAGCTTTCTCAGATTTGGTTCTGCTAACTCTGGAGTTTGTAAGGTAACCCCCCCCCCCCATGGCAGAGAGAGAGCTGCAATCAACAGAACCTCAAGGTGAGGGGGTCATAAAGAATGAGAAATATGACACGCAATCAATGCGGGCTATTTTCGAGCTTTGCTGTTACCTAATGTATTAAGCGGTGTAAAACACCAAGGACACACTGCTCCCGCTGGTCTGGGGACGCGACGATTCGTCGTAATGATGAGGCACTCGTCATCCGTGTATATTCACTCACTCTCTTTGTCTCTTTCTGAGAAATGGCTTATAATATAACTCACTCGCCTTCTCATGCCTCCCCCTGTGGCCGTAAATTATTTCTTCGCTGCACGGATATCCGAAGCAGCTCACGGATCCATCGGTGCATGTAGGTTGTTAACTGAACTGTATTTTGTTCAGCCAAGAACCTGTCAAGAGTATAACAGCGGTTCACTGCCTGGGATTTAAAGCTGCATTTCATCAGTACTGTACTATCTCTTTGGCTGTTTGCAGATGCATGGTTATTGTGTCACTTTTGTCTTGCACTGTCTCATCTCTTGTTGTCCCTCCATGCACTGATCCCATCCTCTGCAATTGTTGCAAAAGAATTCTACAGCATTCCTTAGAACGCCCATGAATGCAACCTTCTGATTAGCCGGGAAAGATCCTTATTCGCTAAATGGTATATCCCACTTGTAAGGGCCTTATTACTGAGCTGTGGGTTTCAAAGCTTGATGTGCCCTTAGGAGTAATATGTCCCTCCTTTTGTTACAGGGAAAGATGATGAAAAAAGTTTTTTCTTTTACTTTTGTCCCATCCCAAAATGCCTTTCTCTCAAACAGGGAATGCCTATAATTTTTAATGCTACAAATGCGTACATTTAATACCTAAAATGCTCGCTGTCACATAGCAAACTAACTACACTTACTTTAGCAGTTCTGAAAATGGCCATTGGGTATTTTTTTTAAAGGGGGGGAGGGGGATCGACTCCATAGATCACCGTGATTGCAGTCACGCTCCTGCTTATTGGCTCTGTGGTAACCGCGGCGATAGGGCAGCATCCATTGGCTGCCGTCGGCCCCGAGCTGACTGCAGTGGGAGTGCACCTGCCTGTCAGAGGATCGTGTATTAAAGTACATAAATAAATAGATGTGGTTCCTGGGTTGGAGTGGAGCTCTGATTGCTGATCATGGATAATGTTCGTCATCAGTGTTAACTTCTAAAGATGCACAGGTGGGGGATACTTTTCAGATGATATGCCAGAATTTCGCTGCCGATGTTCTGAAGAAATCTGACCCCCCCCCCCATCTCCATTCATCCACAAATTCAGTCCCCAGGTGAACCTGGATTGAAAAGCAGTATCGCACTCTTCATTGTAGCGCAATGACAGTCCTCATATTTTTGATTCACCCCTTCATCCATCCATCTATCCCTCCTTAAAATGCACAGGGAAAAGGTAGATTTATTTATATCGACCAGCCATAACATTAGAACCACTGACAGGTGAGGTGAATAGCATTGATTATCTCATTACAATGACACCTGTCAAGGGCGCCATTATATATTAAGCAAGTGAACAGTCAGTTCTTGAAGTTGTGGTATTAGAAGCAGGAAAAATGGGCAAACGAAAGGATCTGAGTGACTTTGACAAGGGCCAGATTGTGATGGCTAGAAGACTGGGTCAGAGCATCTCCAAAATGGCAGGTCTTGTGGGGTGTTCCCAGTATGCAGTGGGTAGCACCTACTAAATGTGGTTCAAGGAAGGCCAACCGGTGAACTGGCGATGAGGTCATGGCGACCAAGGCTCACTGATGTACATGGGGAGCGAAGGCTAACTCGTTTGGTCCGGTCTCACAGGAGAGCTACTGCAGCACAGATTGCTGAGAAAGTTAATCCTGGCTATGATGAAATGGTGTCAGTACTCAGTGTATCTCAGCTTGCTGCGTGTGGGGCCGTGTAGCCGCAGACCGGTCAGACGGCCCATGCTGACCCCTGTCCGCCGCCGACGGCACCTACAATGGGCACGTTAGGGTCAGAACTGGACCATGAAGCAATGGAAGAAGGTGGCCTGGTCTGATGAGTCACGTTTTCTGTTGCATCATGTGGATGGCTGGGTGTGTGTTGTGGGGGAAGAGATGGCAACAGGATGCATTATGGGAAGAAGGCAAGCCGGCGGAGGCAATGCTCTGCTGGGAAACCTTGGGTCCTGACATTCATGTGGAAGTTACTTTGACATGTACCACCTACCTAAACACTGCTGCAGACCAAGTACACCCCTTTACAGGAAGGGTATTCCCCTGCCAGTGGCTACTTCCATCATGATAATGCGTTCTGACACCGCAACAAATTGTTTAGGAATGGTTTGAGGAACGTGAAAAAGAGTTAAAGATTTTGACTTGACGTCTCGATGGGCCACAGCTGTTATGGCGGCACAACAAGGTCCTTTACAGTATTAGGCAGGTGGTTTTAACGTCATTGCTAATTATCAGTGCTGAAAATCATCTTCCTTCTGTTGTTTTGAATAGTCTTTGCTTAATGTCCTGTATGCTGTGACACAATGTGACCTCACCACAAGCCTTGCTTCAGAGATGTTTTGACGTACCCTGATGGCCATAATGATTTGGCCCTTGACAAAGTCACTCGGATCTCTACCCCCTGTCCATGTCTTCTGCATTCAACATGCTGACCGCGATGTTACCTTACCATCTACCATATCCCACACCTTGATACGCACAATATGTAAGAAATAAACTGAAAACATTACAGTGATATTTGTGTGAATTAAATTTAAGACATCTGTTTTCAGTTTTCTTTCGTTTAAAGTGACTTGCTTCGCTCACATTAAAAAGCCAGGTTTTTCTTTTTCCCGGTTGTTCCAGAATGAAACCGCATATCCTTCACATTAAATGTGAATCTGTGGAATTTTAGCTTGCCGTAGTGCTTTTGTGACCCTGTACACCAGCATCTGCACTGGCATTCACCTCAAAGTACACAGCAAATTAATAAAACCCTCCGCGCTGATCTCAGGCCTGGCATTCAAACCATATGCTAAAGGACTCGATTCTGTGCGCTGAGAGATTCTTTAAAGCTGGTGTGGGAGGAAACGTTGCATGGTAATGTTCATATTTGGAAGGAAGGGGGGGGGGGCTATGGTATGATGGGTTAACAGATGGCCTAAATCTTGAATATTCGCCCCCTGATTTCCTATAAATATAACTTTAAGCTTTGACACGTACCTGAACGAGAGGAGTGCTTAACTGCTTATTGTAGCTGCACATGGTGTTTTTCTTCCCCAAAAGCTCTGTGTTTATACTTTGACTTTGAACAAGCGTGTTGGCATATAGACTCCATGTTTTTTTTATCCGTTTTCTCTTACTTCCAAGGTCACCCTCACAGCATTCAGTGCTGCTGAGTGGGCAGGAGCAGTGGTGGGAAGTATGAATGAATGGCTGGAGATGCTTAATCATAAAGAGACATGCTGTGTGAATCCAGCGGATCAGCTGGCACCGGAGGACGCTGTTTGCATCAGGCAGATGCTGCTTTTGCTTTGCAGCTAGTTTATAGCTTGCTAATGGATTAGCCTCAAATGCTAAATAACGCCCCCCACCCCCATCACTTTTTTGGCCGACGGAGGACTCCTAGCCATGGATCAGGAAGCAAAAGCCACTAACTTTTGTGGCAAAACTAATTAGAATCAGCACTACAAGCATTAAGGTTCAGAACTCCATGAATCTGTGTAGCTGTAGCTAGCTTAGTAAATAATTACTGAGTTGTTGCACTCAAATAAATGTTTAATGTAGTTTAGCACTGGTAACCTGTGGAATTTTATTGGTCTTAGAATTAGTGAGGGATCAATAATTGTTTTGTGTGGGGCACAAACTTCTATGCAGAAGTGTTAGTTGCTTAGAGACTGAAGAGCTCTGCATTCCGGGGACATAGTAAGGCAGACATGTCTAGGAGATTAGTGGGTAAGCATTGAGCTGACAGCTTACCAGATACATCCTGTTCCCGGTAAAATTTCCAGTACAGCCTAAGATCTATAAATATTAGGTTTCTGAAGAAGTAATTTTTAGGATAGCAACTGAACAGTTGGGTTAATTAAACGTCTATTAAGTTGTTCAACCGTTACGTCAAATGAGAGTAGCTTTGTTCTGTGATTTTAGTTTCTGGCCTGACTTTAAAACTTCGCTTCATTTTCCAGAATGTAATTAAACGATTAATGGTTTCTTTGGATTACTGAATATGACTGAACACATCTTTGATTGGTGATTATAAAAGCCGTGAGCCATGAAGTAGCCAATCATCAGTCAGATATGAAGCGGGTTCTCAGTTCCTCTTCAGAATTAGTATGTTAGCTTGATTGTGTGTTTAAAGGTTGGAGTACATACAGTCCCTGACAAAAGTCTTGTCGCTTGTGTACAAATTGAACTCAAGTGCCGCTGAAATATATTTCTAAT
>JAABNX020000017.1:8110926-8122254 GCA_015163995.2 Mormyrus lacerda | reverse complement strand
ATTAATTAAAAGTCAGGTTAATAGCAGGTTTTTCTACAAAATAGATAAGCGACAAGACTTTTGTCAGGGACTGTATTTTAAGTTTAGCATGCAAAGCCAACAGCAAGTTTTTTGAGCCGAGCTGCTTGCACTTATCTCCAGGTGGGTGCGTCTCAGGGATTTCCAGGGGGAAATCAACGTTTTGGCAGCTCTCGTAATTAGTTCAGCTTCACTATTAAACAAAGGGGCCCGCTAATTAGCGAGTGGACGACTTGAGTCGCTCATCTTGTCGCAGAAAGTCATTATTTCGGGAGGGGTGTGTGAGGGACACTGAAAGGAGACGCCCTGTCGCTCGCTAAACGACCAATGTGACTCATGTGATTGGCCCCTGTTCGAGGGGGATGGCCCAGATGAGGGATATAGACGGACACATGCGTGACATAGCAGATCCTGCCATCCTGTCATCCTTACTAAGGATAGGATCTAGTTGCAGTGCACTGACATCTTATTTGATGCCGTGGCAGCAGATAGCAACACTGGATTGAAGACTGACTGTATCAGGCACATATGATTTAAATGCAGAACCAGACCCATATTTTCACTCAATCCCCAATGGCAACTGTATACTCCTCACCCCCCCCTCCCCCCCAATTATTGTTAGTATTGAATAGTGATTAGCTGGATGACTAGTTACCATAGAAAATGAGGAACACTTATCTTTGGCTTGTTATTTGATAGTTATTATTTTTGAAGGAGGGGCTTGAGAGGTTTAGTGCATTTAACACTAACCTCTGTTTTGCAGTTAGGTAACCATCTTAGGTAATGAAAAGCTATGGATTGCAATTACTGACAGCTCAGTAAATCCTATTAATTACGTCTTAACTTCTGTAAGGGATTCTCATATCTAATTTAAATTTGCCTCAATATCTGATGGAATGAAGTAAAAACTGAACTAGACTCAGAACCAGACTGTATGTAATGTAATAACTACCATCTTTGAGCTATGCACTTTATATTCTCTTAGAATTTTTATTTTTCTTTGAGAATAATTTTGTGACTTAAACAGTTAAAGTAATATGTATATTGCATAAATATAAAATATTCAAAATAATTTTTTTTCCAAGCGCAGCATTTCCTGAAATAAACTGAGAAAAATGACCTACAATAAAAATGCACAACCCAAATGTTTGCTGCCATGAGGATTTGAAAGAGAGTTCAGCAAATGGTTTTTCTGCAAATGCAAGTTGGGTCAGATTCTTCTAAAAAAAGGCTTTGTAACAAAGACAGTTATTTAACATGATGCTTTTATAGTTCACATTAAATTATGGGGTCTGTTCCACTGTCTCTTAATTTCAGCTTTCCAGCTGTTTGCCAGACTAGCTCAAATCAGGTCAATGTCAAAATAGCAGCCCTGCCGTAGCCACACAATAACAGCTGATGAGCTAAGAGTGTAATTGTCTTTACAATCACAATTAGTGTAATGATGAGCCAAGTGTGTAATTGTCATTGCAATTACCATTAGCGTAACAGCGAGGGAAGTGTGTAATTGTCTTTACAGTTCCAAGAGGAGGATCTGCTGAGGGTTGTACAGTAGATTTGATTAAATGCTTCACGGTTGTCGTGCAGGCTTTACGCTGCCATGTCTAGCTGGAATGTCTCCTGAACTTCCAGAAGGCTCCATGTGTCGAAGGGCTCATGATGCAGATGTAGGACCCAATTTGCCGTCGATGCTGTTGGATTGGAAATGAATGGGAAGAAGTACAGAAAGGCAGTCCAGACATGACCTCCATGTCACGTCCAGACTTTGTTATATATCTGGTCACTGTTAATTGTGCCAAATTGTAAGTCTTTATGAAAGTTTATAGGTTGATCAAAGATTGATAATTTTATACATAAAACGAAAATACGGAATTAAAATTAATTCTCCAACAAACTTTGAACTGTGAACAAATGCATGTAGAATAGAGTTAAAATACATACTTTTTTATTTTCAGCTGAAAATAGGTCTGTCAGCTTTGCATATGCATCATAAAACCTCATTAGTACGCAATTCCCAGAATCTATCCGCCGTTGTGGTAGTCTTGCATATGGACAAATTCCTTTGCCATTCTTACTTCTTATTTTGCCAAAATGTTTACATCTTAAAATGTGTTAAAACCCCAGTTTTCAGTTGCTTGTTTATCACTATTCCAACTTTCTTCTTTGCAGTACCGTATTAGCAGTATCGCTGCCCGTCCAATTCTCGTGTTTCCTCCCTAGCGTGGCCTAACGAACCACTCCCATTACGTGTGCATCTTCCCTGTCGTTTGGGAACTCTTCTGTGATTCTCTCCAGCTGCCTCTCATTTTGCTTCATCATTAGTCTTTTTATAAAAGTGCTTCCCATTCTTGAGCTCCCCAGTCCTGGCATTAATGTCAATCCTGTCCATGGCCTGTACTCTGTTAGCTGTGTCCTGTACTCCCAGTTTTGATTCCCAGTGATCCTGTTTCTTTCTGTTAGGTCTTTTGGTTGAAATAAACCCCATTTCTCTGCTCTTGCGTCCTTTGTCCCTTGGTGTGTGACGCAATGCACATTTTGTCGGCAACAACAGCATTAAAGAATAGCTATTTTAATGTGATATATCTAAGCATCTCTAATACCCAGCCAATACTTAGTGTTAAGTAAGTAACAATTTCTAATCACATTACTACAGTGTCTTAATCAGAGCAAAACTGACCTAATAGGGAACGTCACAAAGAACCAGTAATGTTATGAGGGTTATTGTAGGACTCTCTGAATTTGTCACAAATCTATTTCAAATTTTAACCATATCTTACCTACAGGAGGTAGAACATATTCAGACTTGTGAAGGCAGGTTCTGATCAAGTTAAACGTTCATCATAATCTTGTGGACTATCTAAAGTACAGGTTAGTGAGAACGTTAGGTGAGTGCTGATTGCAAGTACAATGGCTCCTGTCTTGTCAGTCCAATGAGGTCTTTTTATGGAGGTGACGAAAGGGCTTAGGTTGTTTTCTATTAATGAACCTGACAGACCATAACTTCTGTGACAATAACACCAGGCCGTCACTGAAGAATGGTGAAAATCGCTCAGCAGTACTTTGAAAAAGTCGCTATACTTTCTGTAATTATCATGTAAAATTAGCCTTAAAAGGCGTATTCCAAGCACAGTGTACGCTCAGTGGATGTTCTTTCTCTCAGACGATAATCGTTCTTTTCATTATGCTAAGGCTTCATTTTCATTTAAAAAGTTGTGGCTTCTCACTGAACAAGGACATAATTTTTGACATAATACATTGTGTGCAGAGAACTGTGGTGTTAAGGTTCTGATTGTATGGTAGAACCACAACAGTTCAATTTGATGGTCTTCGCAATTTAAGGTGTTTTGTCTTCTGTGATGGACTTCTGGAAATGGGGGATTGAACCCCCCCCCCCCCAATAACCACCCCCTGGACCTCCTTAAATGGGTGACCCCACCCCCCCAAAAATGTTCAACCCGGTTATGCCTTTGCATGACTGTATGTGCGCTTACAGAAACCCCCAGCCCAGCAAAATACCTCTCTAGCTGCAATGTATTTAATGATAGCTCTGCAGCCTCACCCTGAGAGGCTCCTGTGTTTCCTCTCTCCAGTTACGGGGCAGATAGTTTCCCCTGACTAGGCGATGTACTCCCAGCCCAGTGTCTTTCCTGAATACAGATACAGCAGGTGGGTTTCAATGAGCGACATCTGAAAGTGCCAGGATGTGTTTAGCTTAATTACTACTGAAAATATGGCATGATGTCACGTGCATTAACCCACACTGGGCAGTAAGACAGATCCTGCCAGATTCCCTGTCTGTCTGAGCGGTTTGATGTCGGCCTGTAAGAGCTCTGATAATGACAGCAAGTAAAAATAGCAGGTAAATAATGCCAGAAAGATGGCACTTTAAAGAGCATTCTTTCGATGACGAAGATTCCGTTTTGACTAATTTTGATGTTCCCAAAATGATTTTGGCTACCAAAAATAGGCAGATTTTCATCCCCCGAGTCCAAAAATGATGTTTTTTGTGATTTTATTTATAAACACAGAAGGAACAGGACATGGGTGGAACATAAGACACACGGAAAGGTTTGGTCTTTGTTTTCTTTCGCATCTCTTTTGGAGGTGCTCATATATTCCCAGAATAGTCTGGAGAAATGGAATGAAGCAAATTACTGAAGATGTGAGGGATCTGTGAGTCACAATCTAACCATTAGTCATCTGTGTGGCGATGATTTTTATTTTTTGCACTTGGCCTGATTAGACTCCAAGCATGTTGCGATGTACACATCTTACCATGCTTCATCTCCCACAAACCATTAAAAAAAAACAGTATTCAATTGACACACAGTACCCCAGGTAATGAGCATAACCATGTGGTCAAGCCAGTGAAATACTGGATCGGCGCAGATATACTGGATCTTGTAGATCTCTCCAGGTTTGTGTGGACCTGCCATTCTGTTCGGGAGCAAATTCAGCAGGACAGGCCTGATAAGGATTTTTATGAAAAGGCCAACCATTCAGTCTCCGTCTGCTAGGCCGTCACTGGAGGCAACTAGAATTGTGTATGAATATACAGGGGTTATGAATAAATTTATGTACAAATCTGAGACATCCACATGGATTGCCACCACATCTACCCTTCTGTCAGTAAGACACTGTGTAAATAAATGATAATCGTAATGCGATGCATAATTTAGGGGGATGGGGGATTGGCTTGGATCCAATCTCCATATGATTATTTGTTCCTGTTGAGCATTAGTTTGTGTGTTTGATTACTTAGAGTAATATGGGCAAGCCAGAGAGATGGAAGTAATATGTGTTAGCCTCAAGTAGGGGGTGGGGTCAGAGTCAGCCAGAGCTTGTGATTGGTTATGTAGCCTGCCAGTCTTCACCTTGATAGACTTTGAAGTGCTTTGCTGGGTTTCTCAAGCAAGACTACAAGTTTATGAAACAGTGTGTCTTAGGTGGTCAGGAATGGTAAGGCCAGCAGTGGAAATTCCCCGAACCTTTTTTGAAATGGTTTTATTGCTCCGAACCTCAACAAGGTCTTGCAATGGCATGTCTTTGGAGTGACGCAACAAAAGTTTGATATTTCAAAGCCCTGTAATCTGTGCCGATATGGAGTTTACAAGCACATGTCAGATAAGCACCATGAACGGTGTTACTGTGTAATTGGTTGGAGGTTCTGCATGCGCATGCCTCAGCGCATGCCTCAACGCATGCCTCAGCGCATGCTGAACATGGGTACCCCCTGGGTGCCCCTGAGCAGAGCATCTTCGCCCTGTCGGCCGTCCAGCCTCTCGACCCTGTATCTTCCTGTCTGTCTGTCTACCTGTCTGTCTGTATGTCTGTATGAGTGCATAGCTGTCTAAGGTCCGTTTCAACTCTTTGTCTCTTGTCTCTTTCTTTCTCTCTCTTCCTCTATGTCAAGGTGAGCCCTGAGCCTGCAGAGGATGGCAGCAAGCTGTCGGTAGGTCCTGTCCTTTCCCCCTGTGGTTCGTTGTCCTTCTGTGTGTTGTGCTGTGGAAATATCCAGCTGAACGTTCAGCTTGACCGTAGCTTGACCCCATTTCTGCCAATCAGAATACCCTTTACATCCAAATTCTTGGGTTGCGTGTTAATAGCCAGCTAGTCTTTATCTCCCACTATTGAAATGTCAAAGATTGTGGCTGTAGTTATATATATGAGCTGTATATCGATTCTGTGATACGGGAGGAGATAACATATGTGCAAGATTGCCATAATTTATGACCGTCAATGTGAATGGCGCCGTATATAAATAAGCAGACACATTACATTACCGATAAATTTTCAAAGGCAGATGAAAGGCAAGCCATGAGTTTAAACAACCACAAATTCACTTTGGAATCATAACAACGTCGTCCTGATGGATTAATGGAGAGCGAGTCAGTGTTTCCACACCACCAACTACCAAAAATTAGCTCCCTGCCGCTTAACGGCTGTTCCCGATTGCACCAACATATCCTGGGTTTCGGGGGGGGGGGGGGCAGAGAGAGGCGGTTGTATTCAGAGGAGCTGACATCATTGCCAGGTGCCCTTTTCCACACCCCCAACTAAGAGCATCGCTGTATCCAAACATGTCCACCCAGCTACTGTAGCCAAAGGGGTCACCTTGGCCCCAAGTTGTTGAATGAGGCTGAGGTTAAACCTATTGCCCACAAACGTTCCACTGCTGCTTTTCATTAATAGTTTTTTTTGCCTGTTTTCACCCTTCATTAGCTTGAGTGGGTTCACCTTGTCTCAAGGCGACGGTGACATCATCTAAGAAAGGATCTAATTAAACTTGTAGTTGCACCTCCCAAACAGCAGTGTCTGTAAAGTGGCATATTGTTCTGTGGCTCCGTGATTGTTTTTTTTTTATATAATTGAAATATCAAGACCATCCTCCTCACCACACACACACACACACACACACACACACACACACACACATATGCCTTTAGAACTTCTTTTTCACGATGAGTCACCTTGTTAGCACCTCAGAAATTCCAGCTTATCTCATTTACGCCGCGCGCCGAATCATCGTATGCTACCACAGGCGGCCATTAAGGAGTTATTTCTGGACGTTGCCGTTTTTTCCCCCCCAAGATTGCTTTCGCCATATGCTGACTGCTTGGACTGGTGAAGGCTACCCAAGCACATAGCTCGGGGGGGGGGGGGGGTGGATCAGAGGCAGGAGAGACGATAGGGCAGCCGCCGTCTGACTAGGCCGCCTTTCACTGAACGGCATCTTGAAGCTTAGGGGAGATGTGGGGAGGCAAAAGCTGTGGGTGGGGGCGGGGATTGTGGATATGAGTCTGAATAAGCACTGGGCAACAATAGAGAGGGAGGGACCACAAGAAGTCAAGGCCGATAGCAATTCAAATGAAAGATTTACGCAAAGGCCCGATTTATGCACAAGCCAAATTTCCGTACAAGCTGATGACTTCAGCCAAACCCCCCTCCTTCGCCAAATTCGGCCCCGGGTGGCTGGGTGAACAGTCCCATCGTTTTTTGATGCATCCACTCTCCCCCTTTCTCCCCTCCCACCACAGGCCAAACCCCGCCTCCAGAGAGGAGGAAGCTCCGCCTCCCTACATAACAGTCTGATGAGGAACAGCATTTTCCAGCTGATGATCCACACACTGGACCCGCTGAGTGAAGGTAGGATCTGGAGGTAGCCCGCTCATGGCCACTGGCCCAGAAAGTCCAGAGACACCCACACAAAGGGTCCATGCTATTGCCTAAACAATAAAACAATGATATTTTTATATTACTCTTGAGCCAAAAAAAGTGCATTTTATAATATTTACATTGAATTTTTGGCAAACAGCCTTACCCAGACTGAGTTCAGGTTGTTAACTGGAAAGACATTAAGTACTTTATTAAATGGAACTGAAAGGTAAAATCTGATAATTTCCTTTAAACGGTACAGTTGCTAATAGATGAGGAAAGCAGGATTAGAGTGCACATAGTGCATTATAATATCGGGCGTCCTTGTACACATGCGCAGAGAAACTCCAGAAATACCACAGTTCCTCTGCAGGGAAGCCGCGTGCCAGAATTCGTTTTTCACCTCTCAGCATACCCAGAAGCAATATGAAACACGCTCCCGCTGGTGAACCCCCATGCCCCCCCCCCCCGGTCCCCCAAGTCGATAAACGGTCTGGAAAAAAATGAGGCTGCTACAGAAACAGGCTCCGAACAGCGGCGGCAGCCCTTCTCTGCGGCTGACCGAGCGGCCTGGCTCTTAGACCTGACGATATGCAGCTGCCATCCAGCTCTCTTTCTCGCTGTGGCCACTGCACTGCAAACCAGGCCGTTACAAGTCCCCGCTCGTTTGACTCAATATCCACAGCTAGATCTGGCAACCGCAGCTCTGAACGTCCAGAATGTTCAGCCTTTCAGAAAGGCATTTATTGACTTGGAAAATGCTTTCATCTTTGGCTATTTGTATTGTATAAAACTGAATGTAGCCTGTTTGTGTATCTTTATTTTTATTGTAACAGATTAAGTACCTTGCCCAGATTTTTAGTACCAGGTTTGGATGTAGGACTCGAACCTACATCCTTTTTGGTGCCGTCCTACATAAGCTGATGGAAGAGCATCATCCCAGGGTGTGGAAAATGCTGAGCAGAAGTGACCAGCTAGCCAGTGGCTGGGATACAGATGGCGAGGGGGGGGGAGACCAGCTGGCACTGGAGGCTAACTGAACGGGCTATGTCCTGTCCAGCCTCAAGCAGGCATCCAGACCTGTGATCGATTCTGAGATGACTCACCTCATAACCTAGCAACATTAAATTTAATACCACCCTCACACACTCTTTGAACACAACATTTTATTATGTAATAATAAAAAAATCATGTGTCAATGTTTCTTTCGTGTTGGCGGTCACCTGATGAAGTATTTGATATATAATACAAAGGGAGTTCCCTTGAAAGCGAGATGGGAAAAAAAATTGCACTAATCGGGGATTCCCATTAACAAAACTGCCTGCTTCTTGCCTGTGTGCCACCAGATTTGATTATATAAAGTGACCTACAGGAGAGGGAAAGGTTATAATTTCTGGGCAGTCTCTGGGATTTCAACCAACAACCTTTGTGTTATAAACACAACACTTAACCTGTTGACCTACACGGGAGGCAAAGCAAAGGTTTAGTTTCCCTGCTTATCGAAAATACAGAGATAAATACATGGCACTCTGACATTAATAGATGATTTAATCTGTTCTCTTCACACTGATGTCATGGTGTAAGGGGATGTAGTTTTGTGGAAAGTGGAACACTTCATTGGTTTGTATAGTGTATAAGCTCTAATGTGCAAATGTAATTTCCTTTGGTTTGTTTACGTGACGTTTCATCAGAGGATGGTGCCGTACAGTAAAAAAACTGTTCCTCTTTCAGTGAGCTGATACTTCTGAGGGAGAGTAAAGGCGGAGTATAAAATCAGGTCAGGGTGCCCCGTGCGGCTGAAGCAATACCACGATTCTACAGGATCTGACAGGCGGCGTCAGCCGGAATGCTCATTGTTCTCCCTGCTTAAATTTAGCCAACCTTGAACGGCTGCCAGCCTGCACCAAAGTGACGCCTGATGTCAGTATCGCTAACATGGTTACGGGCTTCCAATCACGGTGAAGTGCTCCTCCAAGACTATGATCATTCCTTTAGATTATCAGAGCACGTACAAAACTTCAACTCCGCTGCCCTCAAGAATGAGAGAGAGCTGAATATTTTTATCCATAGCAAAAGTCCATTAGAGAGATGCAAAGACTGCAAAGCGACATGGCAGGTGGACTGCTTAAGTAATTCAGCAAATTTTAGTGCGCCGAATATGTTTCCCGGAAGCATTGGGGCGCTCTCAACCGCCGTTGGGCGAGAGTGAAACAAAGTGCATGCCAAAATTTTAATGAGTCTGCTAACAGGAGCATACAAGCGGATTCCTTGAGACGTTGGCCATCACAGCCCGAACGATGGAGCCAAATCAGAAAGATGCATCCAGAAGCATGCCGATTTTGCCTCAACGTCCCCAGCGTTGAGTTGTCTCAAGAATGTCAAGAAAGGGGGGTCCGTGTAATGTTCCGCTGAGCGATGCAGGACGATATTACGATGACTTAGGAACATTTAGGGACAGACAATCAGCTGTCTGCCTCCTGTTGCTACGGAAGCAGTGCAGGGTGCACCCATCTTAAAGCCGCACATGGTGATCGTGACTTGTCGGCCACATCTCCTTGTGTGAGCAAGCCCATAGGCCTGCTGTGGCCGGATCGGCCTCCAGGAATTCCAGCCGCCGTACTCCATGATTTGGGGAAATCTTCTCAAGAAGTAGGGACATGTGAGTCATGCTGCATGACCAAGTTCAGGTTGTCCTGAAGTCATCCATTGTAGTGGCAGCTATATTAAGATCAATAGACTTCCTAGTACAGGTGAAGGGAATTCCCTGCTACCTGACACCTTGCGCACGACCAAATATGTCAGTCTGCTATCCAATTACTTCTCTAGTACAGGAACATGAGGTGGAGTCAATCAGAGGTAGCACAGGGTACCAAATGGGGGGAAGCCCTTGGAAAGGGATTGCAGGAGTTGGGGCGAGACATATACTCGCACAGCATGTACAATTTAGAGAAGCCAGATCTGCCTAACTGCAGGTTTTTGGATTCAGTGCACTACCCACTGGGCTGCCATACTGCCCCAAAATCATATGCAGTAACTGACATACTGTCCTGTTTTAATACTGAAGAACACTCCTTTTTAAAATTTATATGAAGATATCCCAGCCTCCACAGAAATCTCAAGGGCACCATTGAGGCAGACCCGGCGATACGTAACACTAGAAGGCCGATCCAAATCCCCGGCGATGCTGACGGACGTGGCATCTCTGCCTCGGCCTGTAATCCCAGACGTGCTGCGAGATACCTCTTTCCGTGCCGGAAGAACGCAGACAGAGATTATCAAACTTAATATCAAGAAGTTAATAGAGTTGGGGAGAAGTGGATTCATTCTGGAAAGAACTAGTTTGTATCCGTATTTCAGGCAAACGCCGCGGACACCTAAAGCTGTTCCTTTGACCTCAGACGGATGTGTAGGACAAGTTGTTATATTTGGCTATGTTATTGTTCTGGGGCAGAGTGATCCGACTTTTCCTGATCAGGTAATGGCGAGAAAGCCTCACATTAACACGGTGAGTGTATGTAATTTGGTTGGATTAGATAGGAGGTGCGAGATTTACAGCCAGAATTCTGGCCAAGCTCCAGGGTCTTCCGTTGAGCCTCCTGGTTACCGTCTCACACGTCCATCTTCGCTAATGACGGATACGGTGGTTTCCAGAGCATGGTGTCTATCGTGCAGTCAGACACTAACCCCATTAAATGTCTGACGGGATCTGTAGACCACGCTGTGGTGGAAGACAACACACTTACGGTGTTTTCCACAAGAAAACATTCCCCCCAGTGCGGTGCACATCACTTTAGATAAAAGCATGCGGAGAAATAAATAATGTAGCCGACACACCAACCTGCCTCGGTGGGGGGGGGAGGGGGACAGGTGACGTTTATGTATAGTGACTTGACTTTACCTTTTACTGGCAGGTTTCTGTCACCACGCAGAGCGCCTTTCTGTTGATGCGTGTAGGGTTCGCTTTTCAGACCCGACAGGGATAGGAAGCCGGCGGGCGTGGAGGTAGGCATGCGGTTTCCAACCGAAGGAGGAAGCGCACCCCACCGTGCGCTCGGGTGGGTCTCCATGTCTCTGTGGCGACTGGGGATTCTGGCTCACCTGCTGTTGTCTTCACACTGCTGTGTCTGAAAGCTGGGAACGGGGCAAGTGGGGGGG
>JAABNX020000017.1:8092286-8108650 GCA_015163995.2 Mormyrus lacerda | reverse complement strand
TCTATCTATCTATCTATCTATCTATCTATCTATCTATCTAGGCTCCATGGCTAACTGCTTTGCTAATGGTTTTAAAACATTTAGTACATCTGTGAGACTTATTTCTCTGATACTTCAACATGATTTATGTCTGCTTTTCATAGCCAGAGTACATTTTACTCATGTCCTGCTTAGATACAATAACGTCCCGAACAAGGCAGGAGTCAAAAACACAGTCATTATGTGGATGTCAGAGCCTCCTGACAATTTATGTACACAGCATGAAAGGTAGCAGTGGCTGTATTTAAAGCAGAAGCACTTCATACATATTTTAGCTGACTTTTAGAGGGGAACAGATTTTTGAAAGAGCTTGTTTTTTTCTTGTTTCAACTCAAGAGTGCCCAGGGGCATGTTAGGTTACTGCTGTTCATGTAAATTCTCTCACTTCTGTTTAGTTTTGTGCTAAAGTTGCAACAAATGATTGACAGAGTATGTTACATTCAGTCGCAAATGACCAAAGAATTACACACAATTACTTGTGTAGTTCTGAATTGGCGTCAGAATGAATGGAATGGTGATGATACTCTATCTCGAGATAAGGAACGTGATACGAAACCGGTTTCACTGCATCAAAGGAGGGAGGGATAGAATTATAATTTATTTATCTTACAGGTGACTGTGTCTTCCTCACTCACTATAGAAATAAAAAACCCAGCATTCCGTTAATGCTCAGAATAACTTAATGGTTACGCTCTGTCCCCTCAGCATGACTGAACCCTGTAGACTGATTCACAATGTCCAAAGGCTGTGATTCACAGCTTTAAGTGGTTTACAGGCTGTTCTCTAATAGAGAGATGGCAGCCAATGAGCAGGAAATGCCACTCGGTGTCACCTGTGTGGATTTCTGTCACTTTTTCCATTCCCTGTTCTTTTTTAATGGCCTGAAGTTTCCCAAAGAGTTTAGTAAGAGCTAGGAGGCCGGTGTTTAGAGAATGCCCGTTTCCGCTATGACTTCTGTAATTGTGTGGTGGTCTTATCTGTGTGCTGTTGCTGTAACAGAGATGTCTGTCTTCACAGATTTTAACAAACAGGAAAACTCCTACTTTTTTTTTTGGTGTTATTACAAATTTTCAGTTGACATAATTTTGCTTTGTGTAATTAATGTATTTGTAGCTGAAGTCTTGTATTGAGATATTGTAGTAGTAAAATATTTTAAAGGTAATTAATGACTCTAAGCATTTCCAGATATCGGTGTGTTTTATTTTCTTTAAAGAGCCCACATGACACAGAAGGAGTGTGAGATCCAGCAGTTTGTTTTCTGTTTTAACTACCATCTACTTTTGTTTCTCTCCCTTTGTCTATCTCTCTTTATTTGCTCTGACCCTGTCTGTTTCCTCAGAATTTGCCGATTCTGGTGAGTTAAATGTTTGTTCTTTATGCCAAAGCTGTCCATTGTCATCGTGGCTTGGAAGTGGCTTCCCACCCCCAAAACTCTTTTCCTAAGGATTACATCATCTCCCCGTTCACGGTACCATGTGGAACCGTCTTGAGACAGTTCTGTCCCACGACATCTCTCCTTCAGAACGCACTGTTTTGAACTGGGCCCGTGTACACATTGCATCATCTAGCTTTCTCTGTTCCGGTGTCCTGCGAGATTCTCCCTAACCTTCATATCTGCTCCTCACTCGTTACTAACAACGTCTTACGATGCTCGTTCACCTTTTGGCCTTGTTTGACAGCAGTACTAAACTTCACAATATGATCCTTATAGCATTTCACAGACACCTATATGCAGGAATTATGATGTTTTGGGCAACATTGTTAGGTATGAAATTATGCTGGTGTTCGAATAAACAAAGTAGAAAATTGTACGAGTACATTTTACAAGGCAAATACAACAAATGACTGCACTGGATCTAATCGATGTGTAATAATGAACAAGCAGTTGATAAGTGATGATTTGGACGCGTCCAGCAGCATAAACCTGATCCGTTCTGTGACAGTGTGAAAATGGCTGGACAGACCAGCTTCTCTCCCCTGCGGATTGATGGTGCTCCAGCAAGTAGTTTGAGAGACTCTCCCATAGGGCACTAAGATAATCGCTGGAAGCTCGGATATTGCCACACACCATCTGGAGGGACGGTTGCTCTGTATTTTTTACTGTGTTATTCCATCTGGACGAAGCCTCTGGTTAAAGATTCAAAGACTGTCAGTATCGGCTGATATGAAAGACCCCCGAGGTGACCTTCAGAAGCAGAACTTGTTTTGCTTCATCGTCTGGCATGGCTGCTGTAATTTTTTAGAAGGAAAAAAGAAAAAAAATGTATAAAAATTGACTGCTTTCCATTCAGTTCATTTATTCATTTTAGGGAAGGAAACAGGAAGACTGAGGATCCTGTACTATCAAGATGCAATCCAAGACTTTCGCTTATATGATAATTTTAAGTAATAATAATAACAATAATAATAATTTTCCTCCTAAACTGAGTGACTTCCTTACTCATCCAAGTACACTGTTTAGCATTCCAAAGCGCTCAGAGGAATCCGGCTATTCTGTGCCCTACAGCAGGATTCGCAAAGGCGCTCGTGCCTGATCGAGTGTGCAGCACGTGCGGCTGGGAGTGACGGTCTGCTGAGAGCTGCGTGCCCGCATCCTAAAATAGCCGACCCCTCCCTGCTGGCGCGGAGCTCAAAAGCGGCCATTCGAACGGAGGAAGCTTCATCACGCAGCCCGGCTTGAGACGGTCCGCTGTTCGCGATTAATTGGAAAAAACCCTGCCGCTCGCGCGTTCCGTCCGGAGTAATTAGGGGCGTGCCCGGGTGCAGCGAGGTGCGCGAGCAAGCCGCTTGTCCGCAGCGAAACGCTGCGAGATGAGACGTCGGGGGTAATTAAAATGAGAGCTCGGGGATGCCTTTGAGTGCAAATAGGGGAACATCGATCGGGTGATCGACAGGAACCTCCCTCCCCCGTGACAGGCAGTTGACCCCGGACTGGATTCTTTCCCCTTCAGGATGATTTTCCAGTCGCTGGTTTCTGTCGACGGTGTTAAATGGGATACACCCATTGAGGGTCCTTGGTGGTTCTGACCCCTGGCCCATTATCTACACAAAATAACGATCCCAACACTCGCAATTCCATGCCTGACAGATCTAGCCTGGCCTGTGGCATTTCACTACAAAACCATTTTGATGAACTGCTTCATTTTTCCCCGTATCTGTGTTATGTAAACCGACCTCTCCCGGTCCACAAGGACTGATCAATGTCAAAAGCTATGCGTAGTGTGCAAACCATGACTGGAATTTTCACGAATCTAAGTGACAGAGGTCGTGCAACAAGGTCACAGTCCAAATGGCAAATAGGTCAACTGCCCGAAGGCAGAAACTTTGTATTTTTTTGTGATGTTAGTCCACATATAGATAGGTCAATTGTTCTGTTGTACAATTCGGTAGAAGCTTGAATATGGATTCTCTTTTGAGAGTTGTTGTGAAGCGGGATGGTTCCTGACAACTTATATTACCGCACATGTCAAAGAGGAGCACATCTGTTACCCTTCATCCTCAATGCTCGCCTGATTGCTTCTGCTTGCGTACATCGCAGGAAGAAAATCATCACTTACAGAAGTGTTTCATTTTCACTCCGGATTTTTAAATAGCAACGCTGTGCTAAAATCCCCACACTGCCAGCAGTGCAGATTTGGTGTGTGACAAGTGCAGCCAAAATTGATCCCTTTTCTGGATTTTTATGCTTTTTTATGGCTTATCTAACAGACGGCGATTTTTATCTTGCCTTGCGACGTGTTTCTGTCTTCGCCCGTGTTCATTTGCATTTCAAACACAAACCGCAGCCTGAGCTCGTTCCCTGTCACGAAACCTCAGAAGATGAGGTCCGTGAAGATGACGGGGAACGGAGGTGCAAAAAACACATTGTGTTACCGGCACGCCCCGCATATAGCTGAGCCGATCTGCTGCACGGCAGCCTTTTCTTATTTTTTTCCCCCAGACAGATTTTGTGACACAAGAGCTAGAATGATGCACATGTTGCCGCCCGCATCACACTCACCAGCATCATCACCAATAAACCCAGTTTCCTTTCTGTTTCGTTTTTCTCATTATCATAATAAAAATCTCTAAAGTGGGTAATTTGCTGCTTTTTGAAATTTCATATAAAGTGTTTTAGGAAATAATAGGCCTACTCTATGCAGACATTATTATATAATGTTCAAAAATATGGCTCTTTTCCCCCGTTGTTTATTAAAATGGTGTTTGTTGGATGGATTTCAGTAGCACAGGCAATGAGCGCCAGTATTGTTGTATAATGGCGTCTTACACCAGTCTAACATGTGTCGCTAAAGTAGAACTGGGACTTACAGACCAATTTTTCTCTGGCATTTTTTATAATACGTTCATGATACGTTTCCATTTTCCGAAAATGCATATGTTAATTTCCATTGCTATTGTTTCTCTACTTATGTTGGTGGAGTCTTGCATTGAGAGAGAATAGTTTTTAGTAAAATGTATGTGATGTTAAAAAAGTGCTTTTTTCTGTCATGTTCGGTTTTCCGTTGTTGTGTCTTGTTACCTTACACTTGTCTCCTGCTGTGATGTTGTAGAACTTGGGACATATGGAAAGCTAAAATATTATCACACAATGACTGAGGAAGGTAAGCGTTTATTTCTTCCCCCTACACTTTCTGTGTCACTGCTGCATCGCGCCGTTTTAACTTGATTTACACCATCTTGCTTTAACCCTCATTTGTGGCTCGTTCGATTTTTTTTCTTGTCTAGTTTATTTCTCTCCTTGCAAGATTTCACTAACGTAAGTGCAAATCGTTGTCGCACATCATTTTCGTATAGTTTTTTTGGCTTCTAATGTTTTTTTTCATCAGTTGCGATCACATTTAGCATTTTAACAGAGGATCACGACTGATTAATTTTTGAGTGTGTATGTATTGCGTTGTTTTCTGTGCCCGTTGTATTTATATTGTGCGTACGTGTCGTGGATCTGCTGACTGTTTACCCTGCTTTTTGAGTACACTGTGGCGGAATGAGGCTCTGCTTGTGAGGCTTCTTGTTGGTGTGGAGAGATACCTGCGCTGGTCCCTGTTTGTCACCCGGGAAGGTGGTGCCTCCTGAGAGGGGGGCCGGGGGGGGATCTCTATATTATTAAACCAGACGCGAATTTTTCCAAGCGCTCCTTGGGGTGTTAGGGGAAAGCCAGTAAAGCGACGAGAAAGTATACCTAAACCATTTTGAGAAATTAAAACATATCACTACCAACTGCATGTAGAGATCATTCATTTTAAATCCACAATCCACACAGGTTCGTAATTATATCTTTGTGGGGACTCTCCATTCATTTATATGGGAAAAACTATAATCACAACATGACAACCTTAACCCCTACCCAGCACTAACCTTAACCATAAGTAACCAAACAAAATACGAGACTTTTGGCATTTTTACTTTTCTGGTTGCATTCACAGATCTTTGTGGACATCCAAAAAATGGTCTCTACAACATTAAGAATGGCATGTTTTTTATTACATCGTGGGGGATATTTTGTCCCCACTGTGATGACCGTGTGCAGGGCAAGCGAACAGAAGGCGAGGAAGCTGGGTCAGGCACACGGAGACCCGAAAACAAGGGGGTTTATTGCAGGCAGGGCAACACGGTGAAAACGTCTATGACAGACCTGGGGAAACAGACTTGAACGTGAACTTAAATTCAGGGCATGACATCATAATAAACGCAAGACAGGTGGTACATAGGAAATTCACATGCGGGTAACGAGGTGGGCGTGGCACATGGGAGGGCTGCACGGAGGGACGTGACACCCACAATGTAATATAAACCTAATACACACACTTTTGTAGGCTATTCATATATTTGTGGGTACACTCTCTTCATTTCCATGAACAATAAAACCCTAATCCCAACAAGGACAGCCTTAATTCCTACCCAATGCTAATCAAAACCATAAGTAAACAAACAGAATGCAAAACTGTTGACATTTTTAGTTTTTGATTGCAGTCACAGATTTTTATAAAATTGAGTTTACCCTTGTGGGGAACAGTCCCCACAGTGCTAAAATTGCACTGTGTATATATATATATATATATATAAAACAACCCACACACTCTCACACACACATATGCATATTGACCTATATATGGCAAGAGAGAGAGAGCATATATAGATATTAATATAAACAATCAGATCGTTCAGTGCATTTTAAGGTGCGCAATATTTTACCTTTACCAATATTACTCTGTGAATGTGTGCTATGTTTTTTCTGAGCATAAAGACAACACCGGAGACATTTAAATTAGTTTTTAAGGCGCGCTGATCGGATAGCAGTCCGTCTCCGATTCGCCCTGTGCATCCTCTGATATCGGTGTGGCCGGAGGAGACTGGCGGTTGCCGCGCCCCACTAGACTCGCATCTTCGGCGGAGCTCCGAGACACTCGTGAGCAGCAGATTAACGTCAGGACTCCGTCCAAAAACAGATGGACTCATCGGCACCACACTTACATAACAAGAGGAGCCGGGATGCCAGGGCAGACCATGGCGTCACGCAAGGAGAGGTCAAATCTGCATTTTTTTCTTAACTTGGTTTACTTACATTAATGCTAGATGAAGAGGTTTATAGAAATGAATTTTGTAAAAACCTTTTCGGCCTGCACCGTTGTTTCTGTGACGCCGTGGTGATATTATTTTAATGAAATAGTGTGAAATCTAGAATTGACATTTTAAATATTCAAGTACCATATATTATTCACTTATAAGAAGGGTGTAATTTGATTAATTAAAGCATGAGCTAGATTTTATCTTTGAAGTATAATGCACAATTTATCTTTAGTGCACAGCATAATTTGATGGAGACCTAGATGGGCTCATCCATCTATCCATCCATCCATCCATCCTTTTTCTAACTTCTTCTTGTGGTCTCTGGAACCTCTCCCTGGCAGCAATGGGCATAAGGCAGCCGTACCCGAAAAAAACCAGGCATGTCAAAATACAATGACTGCATTCATCTTAATATGTCCTGTGGTGAATCCTTTACTTTATATGGGTTCCATGTTGAAAATGTCTTTTTTATTTTTAACTTAGTGACCATTGATTTTGTCTGTCGCAGGGGTTCAACCCGCTGCCAAAATGATAAAAGGATCATCTTTGCTCAGGCCAGACTCCCTCGATTTCGGTCTTCAGCAAAGCGAAGCTCCTCCGGCTGGAAACCCCCACCTAGAGTGTTTTGGAAAGCTCCGACTGACCTTAGGCCAGGGGCCAAGGTGAACTCCGCAGGATTGTGGGGGTGTCCTGATCTACAACAGCGTGTCACGCGGATCAGGGCCAAGGGTGGGGGGGAGGGGGTGACATTCGAGCTGCAGGCCACCGGTCACTTCATCTGAGGGTCACAGACGTCACACGGCTCAATGGGGTGGGGAGAGGGGGCAGGGCTCACCGCTAGTGTCAATACTTCCCAGGACTCATTTGCCCCGCCCTCTGACCGAACCCCCTAATCAGGCGTGCACATAAAATAAGCAAATGCTCTGAGATGAGCATGCAGCATGGTCGCGGGGGTGGGCGAACGTGACCACACCGCTTACACGTGTCCGCCGCTGCTTCTGAGTGTGGGGGGGGGGCAGCAGAGGGACGTGGCAGCGATGGGACCAGAAGCCTTTTAATCTTGCCAAGACATGACAGCGCTTGTTCCATTAGCCGATGCTGCACAGAGCCGGCTTTGCACCACTGTGGGGACTAAAAAGAGTGCTGATTGAAGGGGCGGGCACCGGTTCGCGGTCCTTAGTGTCCCTACTCTGTGATATTACCGTTATACTTTACAGTTAAAGCGAAATGACGAAGACGATGAGTGAAGTTACCCGCGGTGCCAGGCGGACCGTTGCTTCGCACCTGATTTTCCACTTTCTGTCTGCTGCTGCACGGGTCACCCTGAATTGGACCCTCCAGCCCAAAAGCTGGATAAACTCAGAACCACCCAGAACCGGAGATGATGCTTGTGTTGTCTGCTTCTGTGTTGGCTCAGTTGCATTGTGTGCCTAATTAAGCAGTATGTGATATTACTTTGGGGTCTGGAGTAGCCTTAGCTAAAGTTATCATAGCTAAAAGATCATAATTACTATACTGATTTATTATCTACCTAATTTTGATGACAAAATATGTCTAAGAATGAGGAATAACTGGATTGGATACTAAAATTTAAATCATTTAAAGAAACTGAAAGTTTTATAGACATTTTTTAAACAGATAAATCTTATTTTCAAATATGTATTTATGTGATTTATGTTTGATACTCAGGCTCCATTTGTACAGGTCACTATTATTCCTGTAACGGTGTTTTCTTCCACCTTGCTGTTGAGTCTGACATAAAGGTCCAAATCAGCTTCAGTTTACTCCTGGTGTCCCTTTTCAACGTGTCATTTCCTGTTCCTGCAAGTCTGGCTTTCTCCTGTCTCGTCTCCCTGGCTTGTTAAATGCCCAGTGCATCTTGCTGTGCACAAATGCATTTAAATTGATCCCTGTTCTTTTTTATTTATTTAGTTATTTATTTATTTTTACAGTTGGGAGGTCACCCTTCCTGACACTTCCTGTGCTTCATTTAATTACGTAATTGATCAATAAATCAATATATCAGTCAATCAAATTGTATTTAGCCTCGAGTGCCGTAGCAGGTCAGCTTATGTCAGTGTTTTTTAGTAGTATTTCAGAAATCAGATGCAGAAAAAGGCAAAACGCTTGTATTGTTAAAAATGAAGGTTATTCCCCAACCCCTTAAAAAAAAAAACAATGTAGTTGCACTTCTGGAGAACAATGTCTGTAGAAAGTACAGATGACAAATGGCTCTTGCTGTTTGTTGCTGTTTGCTGAATATAGATGTGGGCAGTGACCTCCACACCACCCTTAGGGCCCATAGTGGATAAGCTGTCCCCAAACGATTAATCAGCAGTCCCGTCTGCAGCTCACATTTTTTCTGATAGCATTACCCCTTAAGATCTGGAGCTATAGCATTATTGACTTTTCTCAGCTGAATCAGGACACAAAGCAACACTGGGACCCTGAGTTTTTTCTGTATCCTTTAAATCTCACGTTTATCCAGCAATGAATCCTGGGTACCTGGAAGATCCAACCTCTGCCTCTATTTCTGCTCGGTCAGACCTCTGAGTCCCCCCCCCTCTCCAATGCTATGCCTCTGCAGGGAAATTCCGAGAGAAGGCATCCATCCTGCACAAGATCGCCAAGAAGAAGTGCCAGGTGGAGGACTGTGAGAAAGCCAACGGGGCAGTGGGCGGAGCAGGTAGGCCGGCCAGGGAGCCTGGGACACGCTTGGGATAGCCGTGCGTTGTGACCGACGGGATCTGCACGACGCTCTCTCCACCCCCCTTCCTCCTCAGGATCTTAAAGACACAGCAAATGTCTTTAAATACGAATATAAAATACATGACAATCATTGGAAAATAAACAACAAAATACTCAAGTGTAATTAAAATGAGAATATAATTGTGCATGTATCTGGAAACCAGGCACGTATGTAGGTTAACTAGGGATGTTCTCTGAAGACCTACTCCGATGATATTGATGCTGTAATCAGTCAGTGGTGATGAGAGTCAATATTGCATCCTTTCCAAAGTCCTTGCGGTAGGGCAAGGAGGGTGCTTGAAGCCTACAGGTCCAAGATGGCAGACAGTTTAACGGAAGGGATGGAATGGCCCGGCATATGCACACTCTGATCACTGAGGCAGTCAAATCATAGAAACAAACTTTATTTTGAGGCATTTATGAACTATGAACTCGTGCAGCTACCAGAAACGTCACCTGCCAGAAACGTCGGCATTTCTTTGACGCCGGTTGCCCCAAATCGCCATGGACGGTATGCGTTTTAACTTCAAAGAGGCAGGCTTTCATGCAAAGGATGACATGGGCATCTGTGACGAGGACCAGATTATGCTAACAGCCTCACTTTAGCGTATTAGCATCTTTAAAGGACGCCAAGGCATCGCTCACTGCCCACTTTGATGTGTGTTCTTAATGCTAATTTTGTCCATTCATATTTCAGTACGGATTAGAAAAACATACTTACAGCACAGGTCTCTTATTTTACAATAAATATTTAACTGTCTTAATTTAGTAAACATACATACAGCCTAATTGCTCGACCGATCAATTGCTTTATTTATTTTGGTTATTTTTACCACTGTTCTCGCAATAGGTATGCAGGAAATATTTGCTGTGTTTAATGTAAATAAGATTAGGGTTGGATTTCTGCACAATGTGTTCCAGAACACTTTTTTTTAAAATGCTGTTTTTAGCTTTGACTGAAGTGGGCTGTTTTTCTGAATGGGCATCTGGAGGGGTCTGACCTGCTTACGGGCCCCGCGAAGTTGACCTCCCAGCACAGCCGCGTGTCCTTTGGCGAGCCCTGATGGAGCTGCCGCTGAATCCCCATCTGGAGCCTCAGTCTCACCTGCTGACCATCTGGCAGGACGGCGGGGGTGGGGGCTGGGGAGAGTAACGTCATCAGAGAACATACAGAGAGTAGAACTTCCAGCCTGGTGTGTTACCAAAGCAGTGGGAGAATAGATGTCAAAGGGAACCTGGAGTAAGGGAGGTATGAAGCTGGAAAGGAGATGGAATGGGGGAGGCAGATGATGAGAGAGTGACGCAGCCAGAAAAACAGAAATAACTCCATGTTCCTTCGTACTGTGGTGTCACCATACTCGGTAAAATTCATAGGCCCGGTTCTCCGTAAATTGTTGCCAATTTTGTGTTAATGCCTGCTGCCAAAAGGGGCACTCTAAAATTTGATAGCCGGGTGAGGTGGGTCCCCTCTCATGATGTGTGGATGCCCCCCCCGTGTATGTATGATGTATCTACCAAAACACATTGATAAAATGATATGCTACTCCATCGTCTTTCCACTGCAGACAGAAATCTCCCCAACAGCTCTAATGTGGAGGTGGAGGTGACCCCCCCCATGAACGGCAGCGTGGGACACGAGGGGGAAGCGGTAAGCAAAACCCCAAAACCGCACGTGAAGAGTAATAGACGTGTCACTGCTCAGGGAGAAACCAATTAAGCCTAAGAGTGCAGAGTAACCTCCAAGACACCAGGAGGCGCTCATATCTTTTTTGTTAGGAGCATATGCACAGCCCTTTTAAGGTTAAACTATAGAAGGCACAGGTTAATACCAGGTGAGGGGGACGAAAGAGAAGATTAGGAAAGCTTGATTCAAGACAGAATGCGTTTGATCTGTTTTTTTTTTGGTTTTGTTTTCCATATCATGTTGTGGCCGTTATTTTGCTGTGCATGTCACTTAGATGGTTGCTTGTCTGACACCCACATCCGTGAACTGTTTGGTACAGCTGCATTATTCGTCATCTCTTCATTTTGGACTGAAATACATATATCCGGCATGAGAATTCCAGATTACGCCCTCAGCACATCTGCTCAGCCATTCATTTTGAACATTTTTAATGGCTTTGTATGTTTCTGTGTGCTGGTTGTTATTTGGGGGCGGTGATTCAGTGATTAGTACTGCTGCCTCACACCTCCAGTTCTGGGGGTTCAAATCCCACCTCTGCTAATTAGTGACTCTAAATTGTATGTATGTATGCACTCTGTGACCTCATTGGAGTTCTACTTACACAAAAATGTTCTGAGGGCAGATCGAGAAATGATTGGTTCAAAGAAATAGCCAATCAGATTGTAGAGGAACAAAAAAAATGGCCCAGCCAAAAGTCTTCTGCACCTAACTAGCTATTCTGATCTACACCGGAAAACAATTACTATAACTGCTCTCCCAAAAATCTGAACAATTTAAACTGGAAAAATAAAAACACAGAGTTACAAAACTGCAGTAATAGACTTCAGGCTCTCTGACCAAGATAAGAAGCTGGGAGATGGATGGCTGTTGTTTATTGTCTTGCTGTGTATATTCATCACCATTTCCCACTATTTAAACTTTGTGCATAATTCATTTTTCACCGTACTCTTTTGTGCAGAGCTTGTGTTTCCTGTGTTGCAGTTGTTTTTGCATATTTTGTTTGCCTGTATATGCACTTATCCCTACCCACACCTGCTGTAACCTCTTCTTCAAATCCCTACAAAGCAGGGTTACGTCAGATAGGTCAATAAAAGATGGCCGACGTGAAATGAATTCCATGTTTTTTGAATTGCGCTCAATCTCACCTTGAGTCTCTTGTGTCTTCACTAGGCAAGATAATAAAAGGCAATATCAAAGACCACATTTACAGCTCTGGAAAAAATTAAGAGACCACTCTATATTTTTTAAATCTGTATTTTTAAATCCTTCTTTAATTCTGGTGCTGCTGTCACAAGGCTCAAAGTTTCTGAGACAGCAGTAGACAAGAAGGAGGTGAGGCAGGAGACATTGGGAACGACCAAAAACCAGCCAGATAGAGCGCAGAAGCAAATTTCTAGTGCCAGAGATGACTGTCAACTTATTTGATAGTGCCTCATAAATGAGAGGATGACCTCAATGACCTTCAAAAAGAATGGGAAACATTAAATGGAGTGAAGTGCACTGCTAGGACAGTTCATAACAGGCTCCTAGAAGCAGGACTGAAGACCCATAAAGCAAGGAAGAAGCCCTTCATCAATGAGAGACAGGGAAGAGCCAGACTGAAGTTTGCAAAAGAAATGTATGTTTTACACATACCCATAAATGGAGAAATGAGTGAAACTGAATTTTTTTTCCAAAGCTGTTTATACGACTATATGAGGTACTGGGGTTTGTTGTAGTACTCAGTGTGGTTTTTATAATATGCTGAAAACAGGTAGATATAAGACATAAGCAGTGACTTTCTGATAGGTCTTTAGTGTTGTTATTTCCATGACATGACACTCGGTATGTCTGATCCTTCTGTCCTCGCTAGCGAGCTGTCAGATGCTGGCTTAGGGCACTCAGGTGGGACCCTTCAGATCCTCGTACCCCGATCCACAGGGCAGAGTCACATGGCTCTCTCTGGCCGGAACGTTCTGTGCAGCAGGCTTGGACCGAGCCCCAGCCCCCTGGCGCGGGCACCTGGTAGCCCCGCTGACGAACGCCAGACAGCTTGGCGCGACACGCGCTGTCGGATTGGGAGGAAGGGCGTTGGAAGGCCGCTCGACGCACGTTGGGGGGTTGGGGGGGAGTCGGCCACAGGGCCTCGGGCCAAAACTGCAGCCAGAACCCACCGCGTAATGCCCCATGATTGACGTCAAACTGGGCCACCTCCCACAATGTCACGCCGAAGCCCTGAAGCCGCGGGACGCCTGTCCAGAGCCGAGCTAAAACCTCCCTCCACGTGTCGGTTCCCAATGAACCGGGACACCAAAGCAATCTTCTCCAACAGTTGGAGTCCACCAACTCGAAAGTGAGGGAGTCAATAGGACCGTAGGGAGCGTCATGACAGTGATATCTGACAGCTCCAGGCCAATGAGAGACGAATACGGAAAATGATCGGCTTTATACAAACGGCGGCAGAACGCCAATGAGGTCATGCTTCACCAGAACTTACTTCACCTGCTGGTTTCCCACGGAGACGCCCATGAGTGCGCTGCCTTATTAAAACACATCATTTGTTTATATATCCGTGCAGGTAACCACCCCACACCACAGAAAGGTGTGACTTGCTTTAAATGATGATAGATTGCCTCGTAAGGCCAATCTGCAGGGTAGGAACACACAGTTTCCCTCTTTTTTTGGCATCTAAATTTAGTTCACAGGAAAGGTCATACTGATCATGCTAGAACGAAGGGGTACAGTTTTGAAAGAAAACTCGTTGTTTGACTGTGAATGGAGATGTTTTTATGTGAGGGTAAAACCTTTTTGGTTTTATTGACATTATTTTTCATAGCTATTCCTCACAGCTCTGTGAACTAACAGTCATTTTCAAAGTCAGTTTCTTTTTTTGATTGCACTTCACAAAAGAAAATAAAACACCTCTTTTTGGAAGATACAAAATGGCTTTTCGTCGTCTCGTTTGGGGGTGCAGACCGGTGTTGATACCCAGAGCGACACAGGTGAATAGCTGTGCTGCACACAGTCACCTTTCGGTTATCCGCAGTAGTCTCAGCACTTTGAAAGTTCTCCTAGCAACCCTCCCCCCTACGCAGGACGATAGACCACCAGCTGGTATCTACAAACTGTGCTGTCTGCTTCTCAGAGTTTACTGCTATGCTCGTTCCAGGTCTTTCATCTGTTCGTGCATGGAAACAATTTCATTACACTCTCACACTTGTTGAGACCAGTGCTCTGACGGTTGGGCTGTGTGATTCTGGTTCCTCCTCTGCAGCACCTGCAAAGATAAGTGAGACATGAACGGCTTGCAGTACTGCTGCATTGCCTGTGTCACCACCGCTGTTCTATTGCGATTGAGTGAGTCACATGACCTGCTGATTTGGAGTCTGCCTGCATTCTGTGCTTTGCCCCCGAATGATTGGACAGACAGTCTCCATCACCGATTCCATGAAATATTCATGCGACAAAATGATAGACGACAAACACGCCTTAATAATGCATCATTAATTGGACCGGACTTTGAATATATTAGGAATTACATGGCAAAACAAAGCCTGAGAAGTTTACATAAGCTGTCCCAGCTGGACATGTGATTGGTGGAGAGGACGTGGTTGGTTTCACACTTGCGGTGAGAGCTGGTGATGGGAGGAAGAGAGGTGTCAAGGCACACGGTGGGATTATCATGCCTTGGCTCAGGCTGAGTTTCCTTCAGCATTTCAATAAACACTTTGTCTCCTAAGACAAGATGCAGGTAGATCTCAGAAGAACTGTAGGTGGACACAAAGTTTGGTGAGAGAACTTTCCCCGTAATACAAATTAGCTGTAGTAGAAGTTCAGCGTTGGATAAAAGGTGATTATGAAATGTACTGGGGCTTGTGTTTGGCTCAGTGGGTTAGAACTGACTCTGATCAGAAGGTCGGCAGTTCAAATCCCAGAGTTGGCAGCATGATTTCGTCTTTGGTCCCTTGAACGAGGCCCTTAACCCCAATTGATCCAGGGACCGTCTCCGTGCTTGCTGCAAAAATGTTTGTTGTTCTGGATAAAAATGTAAACCATAAAAAGATCAAAAGGAAAAAAATGTAAGAGAAACTTCTCAGTCATGCGAAGATGGATCCGGTATAGCTAACAGTGAGCAATGGAGTGAAAATCGATCTCAACGTCGTCTGGTTCGTGAAATGTCATCTCCCGGTCATGCAGTGACCTGGGATTGGATTTCTCAGTATCTATCGATCACCAGAGTCCAGTTGAGGTGGGTGGGAGACTGGGCACCGTGCTGGGGGCTGGTGGGGGGAGGGGCTGGCTCGCTGAGGGCATCCCGAAGCCAAAAACTGTCAAAGAAATATGAGCTTTCTGACCAAAACAAATGGCAAAAAGGATTGTTTCTTCTTTCTTCATGTTTAATGGCTGTGTCTGGTATTTGTCTCAGGGTTTTTTGGGGGGGGGGGTCACAGCGAGGAGAGATAGGACACCCACTGTGCACCTTCATCACACACCCTGTATGTGAGACAACCGGCCCAGACATATTCCGGAAGTAGAACTTTTGGAGTACAGTTAGATATCTAGCAGATGCTTTTATCCAAAGCGACACATACTTTTTGAGAGAAAGCAGGGTCTGCCAGTCCCTGGAACAACTGAAGGGTTCGGGGGTCCGACAGGGGCATCACACCACTGATCCTGGGATTTGAATCAACGACCTTCTGATCACAAGCCGTTCTAACCCACTAAGCCAAACATCACCCCCATATTGTAATTTCAGGCTATTTAAAATGCTTAGACTTATCTTCCATCCATCCATCCATCCATTAACTTCCGCTTATCCGAGATCGGGTCGAGGGGGCAGCAGTCTCAGCAGGGAAACCCAGACTTCCCTCTCCCCAGCCACTTCCTCCAGCTCCTCTGGGGTCTTTCCCGGGGCCTCCTCCCAGTGGGACATGCCCGGAACACCTCACCAGGGAGGCGACTAGGAGGCATCCTAGGCAGATGCCCGAACCAGCTCATCTGGCTCCTCTCAATGCGGAGGAGCAGTGGCTCTACTCTGAGTCCCTCCAGAATGACCGAGCTCCTCACCCTATCTCTAAGGGAGAGCCACCCTGCGGAGAAAACTCATTTCGGCCGCTTGCACTCTCGATCTCGTTCTTTTGGTCACTAGCTATAGTTTGTGACCATAGGTGAGGGTAGGAACGTAGATCGACCGGTAAATCGAGAGCTTTGCCTTTTTGCTCAGCTCCTTCTTCACCACGACAGACCGATGCAGCACCCGCATCACTGCCGACGCCGCACCGATCCGCCTGTCGATCTCCCGCTCCATCCTTTCCTCACTCGTGAACAAGACCCCAAGATACTTAAA